>JAZDUA010000765.1:332500-576144 GCA_038098605.1 Gryllus longicercus | reverse complement strand
AGTTGGTCTGTAAAGGAAGATGCGAAGCGGCTTGGCAAGGCCACGGCACGGGCATGGAAGGGTAAGGCCATGGAAAGGTAACTATTACTAAATATTGCGGGCCCTACATTCAGAGCAACTGGCGCGCGTTTTAAAAGTCGTACTAATTGCTCTGGGGTGGCGGCACGACACTCGGCCTAGACAACCTTTTGCAGAAATCAACTGACATTTACTTTCCAAAATCTAGCTACTTTAATTCCCATTTTTTCCACAAAAGCAAAAAAATGATTCGTTTCAGTGATATATATCATCTTTGAACGTATCAATTCAGATTTAAAACAATTAAATAGAAAGTTTCGTAATCCGTTCTTTTATTTCGTAATCCGTTCTGTTAAAAGGGCAATAAATTCAAACGTTTGAGGTTAAGTGGTTTAACATAGTCATTTTTGTCGGTAAAATGAGTTGTCTGCCAGTAAGGGATAATTGTTAGTTTACAGAAAATTCTTAATTTATTGCAGATAATACAACAAATAAATCAATGATTCAATAAAACATAAAATTCGATTTTAATAAAATACAAAACGAAAATAAGTCTAGAATTAGTCATCAAACATATTTTTGCTACTTGGCAAAAATGTTTATACAAGGCAGAATTTAAAAATAAAATTAATAACAAATGGTAATTGTTAAATAATACAAAAAACTTAAATCTCGGTTTTTTGATGGAATAAATGTGGCAAAAAAATTTTCATGTAAAGTAATTTTTCCTCGCGCCCCTTGCGCCGTTTCGACTGGCCCGTGTACAGCCGTTTCTGGATTTGAAGGAGAAATAAGAGCGGAGTCAGGGGAAGTTGCCCGTGCTCCTAGGAGCACCAGGCTTCCTAGAGAAGCAAGTACCTACTGCGGGCGCGGTTTGACATGCTTATGTAAAGAAACTGAAGAGAGAAGATTAAGTATAATAGAAATTAAAATAGTAATTTACGAAGCGAGTATCGTACGAAAATTTCTGGCAAGTCACCTTATAACAAAACGAGATTGGAGAATTATCAACTACGCCGTTAGGCCAGGGTTGGTAACGAATCAAGTATTGTGATAAGATATTACGACTAGAATATCGTTGGTTTTATCTACTTTATAAAAAAATCAGTGCAACTTTATTTTAGTTTAGATTAGACTATTAATTCTCCAAATGGTGACAAACTGATGTTGATAGTTGTTTATAGAAGGCCATGGATTGTTACAACATTGTGTTAAAGACCATGTTGAATATTTTAATCGATACGTGACCATTCAGATAATTCACAGCATACCATTAACTTGAAAGTGTCATACATTTATTTATCAATCCAATACGCGTCAGTTTAACCTAGAGTTCAAAATAACATGCAGTATCAGGTATAGGATGAGGGAAGGTTAACGGCTTATAGCATTTGTCGAAATAAAAAAAAATCTCGTTAAATCAGTTTGATAGACTTTTGGAAGTTCAAAGTTCTGTAAATGATCTAATTATACATATTCAGTACTTAAAAACTTTGAATAAATATCATGTGTATGGTATTTTACACCTCTCTGAGAAGAAAAGATGCTAAAATTTCCGAGTAAGTGAAGGAAATAGCTTTCCAACAATTCAGTCTCAAATAAACTCCACGCTTCACGCTTAACTGACGAAACCTAAAACCAATCGACCTTCTCACTGCAAAAAAGAACTCAAAAATGTTTTAATTTTTTCGAAACACACACCTCTGCAAAATCACAAACGTCAGTTTATCACTAACAATTGTAGCCATGGATACTTCCACATCCTTGGTTAACATTTATTTTCACACGAATTTAATCTAATTGTTTTGATTTAACTGCCCCCTATTTTTTTCTCTCGGCTAAAATTGTATGATCCAATAAAAGAATCAGGCATACATACAAATAATGCCACGAGTAATGGAGAGAACGCCTGGTTTCAACTACACATACTCACTGCTGTTAGCGCATTTCTTCCTCTTCCAATAACTCCTGAATTGAATACATTATATTAATATAAAAAAACTGAGCCTAATGTGATATTTAATTGTCTAAATAAAATAGTGAAACTAAAACACTATGACACTAATTATTCCTCCCTCCCTCTCTCTCTCTCTCTCTCACCCTCTCTCACCCCCTCTCTTTCTCTCTCCCTCTCTCGCCCCGCTTCTCCACTAGCGTTTGTTCTCTTTTGTTGAGTCTGTGTCCGCCAATAATTTCCAATGTTCCTCGCTTCTTACTCTCTGTTCTCGCTCTGAATTCCACTTTCCACATTCTTTCCGGGTCGAGTCCTCGAATCCGATATTTCGCCGTTTTCGTACCCACTTTTGCTTCGGCCTTGCCCCGCCCCGCTCTCGTCCACACCACGTCCCATAGGACATCGTCACAGTCTCGTCGTCACCTCATCTACGGCCGTTCCCGAACGAGACCACCGCCATTCCCACTCCGGTTGCGACCACTCCCCGCCCGAAACTACAACTAGCCACCGTCTACAACCAATTCCACCCCCAGTGCAGTCACTTTGTGACCCCCACCCACACCCCATACACACTCCCCCTCATCCCCAAACACGTGACCCCCCCCCCTGCTCCGCTCCACTCTCATTCCCCTCCCCCATCGCCGCCAACGCTCGCCAATTTTGCGGATGACATTCAAGGAATGTTTAATAACGCCAATTAGCACCAGTCGCTTGATTATGAAAATTCGCCGATGCGATCGGGACTCATGTTTTCATTACCTGCGCTCGCCGCTCGCCCCTCGTGGAGGAGTGGGGAGGGGGGGGCGACAACCGAATTCAACTAAAACGTGTATATGTCATTAACGCTCATTAACCATCATCAAATCAAGAATCATTTGCGTGGCCATCGAACGCATATTTCCCCATCGACGAAATCACAGAAATCAACCTCTCTGCGGTGGGCGGAATTACGCAGATATTTCGGGTGATTACATCCGTATTATAAGTAGTTGGGATGGAAAATTGTTCCCTGTATGGAGGTAATTTAAACCTGAGAGCGTGTCCCGAAGGCTTGTGCGCGCCCGCTTTGAGAGATCGTAATGGCAGTCGAGCGAGGCCGCACACCGCAGATTAGTGTCATTTACGCTAATCTCAAAGAGTCATGTCCGCTTGCAACTCACAAACACACATCGGCTCGTGTCAATAACAAAATGTCCAAAGTGCAGTGCACATTTTGCCGAAAGTCACTTGTCAATGCAGTTTTAATAATTGTAACAACTAAAACGTTGTGATAGCCATAAAAGACTAGAGGCAAAATATCAGACTCTGCTGACCCATAGCAGCTTTTTCTGCGAGTACTCAGCAACTCATTGCTATTTTAAACAATAATTATTAATTATTATCAATGGAAACGTCGTTTAAAACATGTTCTCATATACCTTATTTTTAATTTAAGGTCACATCAACATTTAGGTCATTAGCTTCCACTATTGCATTTAACGGCATGCAACTGTGAAGATGGAATGATACACTGATGATAGGGGTAAAAGGACGAACACAATACAACCATGCCCGTGGCGGGACTGGAACCCGCGAACCTTCGGTCCGAGATCGCTACGCCTACTGCCTTAACGCTCGCGACCGTCCGGACCGGCTCGTATTCCATTTTAAGTCGGACGTACGGTGACGATCAAATAGCGACAATGTCCACGACTATTTATGAACCTACGACCTTTCGGAGAGTTATTGAAATTTTCGAAGGCAAAAAGTTTCAGTAACTGAATATTGAGTCCAAAAACTACACTACACAAGACGAATTGAATATTTAAAAAACGATAATGCATACATGAAAAAATATACAAATATACTCTTATATTCTGTAGAGAAAATTGAAATAAATAATCAATCTACGGTAGCTATAGGAATAATTAAAATATTCAGTATGTGAATATCAAAATTTTCGACGAATTAGAATAACGAAAATATTCCAAATGTGAATTTCGAAACTATCAATGAAATTGAAGTCATTATTCTGCAGTGAAAACTAATATTAGAAGTATTCACACAATTCTTAAATTACGCTATTATTCTTATATATAGGCCAAAAAAAAGTAATAGGCCAAAAATGTTTTTAATTTAATATTCAAAGTAATAACGAGGCCATTTATATACTTCTTTAAGCTCTCATTCATGTTGTCCTACTCCCAACGTCTGTATGTTGATTGAAAAATGACATTTCGAGAGTTGTTTATAGCAAAGTAACCATAGGCACAAAAACCAGTCCCTGAAGTAAAACACTGAAGTAATACGAATAAACATTGCTGCCACCTCGATGTGGACGACCTGCCTGGACATGTGGACAACCTGATAGTTTACATTTATTCGAACTAACAAAATAATATACACCATTCGTACGAAAGTGACACTGATATAGTCATTTCAAAATTCTGTACTCTGGTCGTAACGTTGCCTCGTCCGAAAACATTTCATTTCTACCCTTACAGTCCTAGATACGTAAATAATCATTGCAGATTCATATTCATTCTAAAATATCAGGGAGAAGTTGTCAGGGACTTATTTGTTTATAGGAACTGTGTCACCTTTCTTTTTTTTCAAATAGTCCTCGGGGAAGTGTGAACGGTAGGCGTGGGCGGTGAGGGGGGCGTGGGGGAGGGCGGCGTGGGGGAGGGCGGGCGGTCGTCGGCCAGCTGCCCAACGCGCAATCGATGCACGCGTGATGAATAACCGCTAGCGACACCGGATTAATCCCTGCTCGCCCTAATCGCCCCCACCCCCACCCACCCTCCTCCCCTACGCTACCCCTACTCCCTTCCTCAGGCTGCGGCTTCATCATCGCCCGCTCGCTCGCCCGCTCGCTCGCTCGCCCGCTCGCCCGCTCGCCCGCTCGCTCGCCCGCTCGCCCGCTCGCCCGCTCGCCCGCTCGCCCGCTCGCCCGCTCGCCCGCTCGCCCGCTCGCCCGCTCGCCCGCTCGCCCGCTCGCCCGCTCGCCCGCTCGCCCGCTCGCCCGCTCGCCCGCTCGCCCGCTCGCCCGCTCGCCCGCTCGCCCGCTCGCCCGCTCGCCCGCTCGCCCGCTCGCCCGCTCGCCCGCTCGCCCGCTCGCCCGCTCGCCCGCTCGCCCGCTCGCCCGCTCGCCCGCTCGCCCGCTCGCCCGCTCGCCCGCTCGCCCGCTCGCCCGCTCGCCCGCTCGCCCGCTCGCCCGCTCGCCCGCTCGCCCGCTCGCCCGCTCGCCCGCTCGCCCGCTCGCCCGCTCGCCCGCTCGCCCGCTCGCCCGCTCGCCCGCTCGCCCGCTCGCCCGCTCGCCCGCTCGCCCGCTCGCCCGCTCGCCCGCTCGCTCGCCCGCTCGCCCGCTCGCTCGCCCGCTCGCCCGCTCGCCCGCTCGCCCGCTCGCCCGCTCGCCCGCTCGCCCGCTCGCCCGCTCGCCCGCTCGCCCGCTCGCCCGCTCGCCCGCTCGCCCGCTCGCCCGCCCGCTCGCCCGCTCGCCCGCTCGCCCGCTCGCCCGTCACTAAGCACCACTCGCCACTAAAGAAACTCGCACCAAAAGCCCAAGAGTCTGGGGCTTCCCGATGCAGCGTCGACACCTGGGGGTTCAACATGGTTCTGTGGAAGATTCGGGCCGCTTCGGGGACACGTCCGTGAGTTTTACATCAATGAATGTAAACGAATAGTACTTGCTTCTTAATCGCATTCTCGGGTACGTTATCTCAAACTGTGTGTAGATTCTGTATTTATCGCATTGTATGCCGAAACCACTCTCGGCACACAACAAGGGGCTTCAGCCCTTCTCCCACGCCAGAAGTGAAAGTCTCTTATTCACAATTATGTTTTCTTCCTAATTTTCTCTAGTATTCAATTTCATTAATACATCAAATGTCATTAATACATCATTAGTCAATTTATCAGATGAATGCGCTATATGAGTTAATAACTATAAATACACAATTAAAAACTTTGATATATTCAGCATTAATAAAAACATTCTGTATAAGACAACATCTAGTCGGCTGCATTTGTACAATAAACCTTCAGCGCCCCACCCTTCTCACCCGCTGAGAAAAATCCTGACCGAACCACTAGTTTGCGACAGTAAGAAATCCTTCAGATTTCGATTTTTGTTACCCGCACGAGCTGCTCACCTACGTTTCTTCATAATCTACGATCTCACACAATCTATGTCAACACACTTCTGAGTTGATGAAGAAATGATTACGTCGTCTTCCTTACGGACAATGCACGAGTACTCACGTCGTCACGACGTTGACGCGGCCGGGCTCAATGCCTTTTTGCATCCCTGGCACCACTGCACTTGATATTGTTGGGATTCATTAGGATCAATCAATTACTCATGAGTAGCTTTTACGAACCATGTACGATTTTTATATTTCGATTGCGATTTTTAAAATAATTGCTCACGTAGTGTTAATTCTTCTCAATTTTTAACATCAATCCCAAATAAATTCACTATAACCAATTCATATTGATGTTTTACTCACCATTTAATAGACCCTGATGAGAGCTGTCGTCTGAAATTGAAACGAACGTTGTAGCGTTTCCGGAGCAATTTTTCTCTAAGCGGTAATTATAAGACGCGGCGCAACGAACTCAAAATGGCGGTGTCTCCCTCTCCCCCCTCGGTGCCCGAGAGGAGAAGTAACAACGTCAGTCAACGTAACAACTTATTTGGTTGTTTGGTTATCGCGTGGTGCAGCTGAAATTTGGGTGGATTCCATGGATTCTGTGTATCTCACGATTTTGATATTACGACTTGCCTCCACACAGACTGCGATCCCTTCCTAATTCTAAGGCCACGTCCGGGACTACGTGCTGTGGAAGATCTCATGTCAACAAACGAACTGACTTGAGAGGCTCAGGGCAGCAACTGATGTCACTGCAGTACCTCTTAATGGGGAGTTCTGGGGTACTAGGCTCGACGGCTGCAGGATTTTCGACACCAGCCACATAGCTAGCTCGAATCATGTCGCTATCTGGAGGAGAATTGTAGAGGCCGGCTGTTCTGATAGGTAGTTGTTCCTGATTTTCCTACCAATACCAGGCGAAGGCTGGATCAGTACCCTAACAAACAGGTCTCAGACCTGGCGCATGGGGGATAACTGGTTGGGGAAAACGCCTCTAGCACCTCCTGCACAGTCGAATTCAGCCGCTATCGGGAGCAGAATTCTAGTGCCGACTGCTCTGATCGGTAGTTTTATCAACACCAAGTGAATGCCAGAGTGGTACCCTAACAAACGGGTCACGGATTGCGCGCGATCATTGCTTCCTCTTCCTTGCCCTATCCCCCCTTACACACACAGATTCTTTACACTATCACACTTGCCGAGAGAATCTTAGAATTCGTTGCGGCTTGGGCCGTGCCCCGAGTTTAGATCGGCGCCGGATCTCATCATCCAGCGAGGGAAGGTCACCGCCAACTCCCATGGAAGAAAACACGCACTATACTTTCGAGACAAATGATCATAGCAGCTCACGCGCCTCAAAACACAAAATAATCAGTCAGAAATCAATCAGAGGAACTGGCTCCTTAATCCTGCGAAAGCGTACGAGCTCCAAAGTCTTCCACAATAATAATGAATGTGCAGGATCGACACTGCGCCTCCTTGGAGTGAAGCTGGGAGGGGGGGATGTGTGCATTCGACTGGGAAGATTGGTCCCCATCCCCATTAGGTTAACCAAAGAGTTCACTCCACGAACTACGGCATAACTGTCATAAAACGAACATTCTTCAAAAATTATCTTCACATTATTTCTTTTTTCTTTATTTCACATCCACAAAGTTTTTCTACCTGATTTTGTAGGGAATTCAGTAAATGATTTGAAATTGCTTCAATAACATTTTCATAGTCATTGTTATTACATGTTGAGTTTAATTAGTAATTACAGTACCGGTTTGGTTCCAAAGCGTGTTCCTATTTCACATCATTTCTGAGTTTGATTTTTTTAAGTAAAATCTCCCTCCATATATCTATCTATATTCTATATATTCGATGTATCGCTATCATATCAGGGGCTCCGATATCACAAATAAATTCGTTAGTCTACCCGTTATAAAAGTTTTAACATAATTTAATTATTTATCAAGCGTACCCGTGAGAGAACCCTCGCATGTTAATCCCCACCCTTTCCTTATTCATTTCCTGTCATTTCCATTACGAAGAAAAGTTGTTCATGAAACGCGTTTATGTGTTTAAAAAAATAAATGTATCTTCATACTAACAGAATATCAAACCAATATAAAAAGTGCAATTGGCGTTCTAAACAAATTTTCAATAAAGGCATACAACAATTCACAGTTTCTTAAAAACATTTGACGTCATTATTTAATCTTCCTTGACAGTCAGCTTTTGACTTTCCTTGATAGTCGCAAAAATATTAGAAAAGGTTTTTATTCTTGAGTGAGCCAAGTACAGTTTGCATGCGAAAATCCAGGATCGGGCATGTACAAACCTACTATTTGCAATATTATTTAACTTTCCTCGATTTGTTATGAGAAACAGAGGGGTTTTGGAAGTGCAGGGCATCAGATTGCAAAAGTTGAAAAATTATTGGTGTACTAAAAAGTAATGGATTACTATCTGTATTCTTACGTACCCCAAGAAAAGTAATTCCGGGCAAAAAAATAATAAAACTAATATTATCACCTTTGAATAATAAATACCATTTGTTACCATTAGAAACAATTCAGTAGGCTTAGACTTCACTTTGGTACATGGAAATATTGCTCAAACGATGTTTACGTATTGAATATCTTAGCGAATATCTTAACGACACCTAATTTTAATATCAAACGGTGTATTGTTTACAATATGAGTTTACAGCTGCGCATTGATGTACAGACTTCTAGATACCGCCAACATTTAAATCGTGCATCTGGATTGTGAACGTAGGCAGTTGTCGAATTACTTGTAGTATTATTTCTACAATTTTAAATTTGGGTGCTTTTTTAAATTAATTCACGTAGTATTGTACGCTAGTGTGAATTTTGTTGTTCATTTATTTCAAGCTATTTTACTTTCGTTAATTTAAAAAGTTTGTTCTTTGTATTCTGCCATAGCACAAGTTTTCCCATGCTACCTCCACGTACTCGTGCGATAACTCTCGCATGTTAAACCCCACAATCTTCCCTATCCTTCTATTCCCATTCTAAGAGGGAAAGTTGTTAACGATATACATTTGTTTAAAAATGTATAAAGGAAACTTCTATTGTGCTAATACAATATCAGATAAAAAAATACATGTAATTGATGTTCAAAAAAATGTTCACTAAATATTTATTTAGAATTATCGAGAGATTTCTTGTTACAAAACACAACAAACACTTAAAAATATTTGACGTAATTATTTAATATTCTTTGACAGCTTTTCGCTTTTCGTTATCGACACAAAAATATTCAAACAAAACTTTTTACTATCCAGAAAGCTACGTGACTGAACACGCTGACTTGAAAGTTTCACCGAAGCACTGTTGATTATGAAAATACTGGTACAGGTAAAACAACCCAAACCTAACAAGACACGTCTTCACTCTTCACTATACTCTCACCCCCTCGACAATTAGGTATACAGCACTTGTAGAAATCGGGAAAACGTTAAATGAATGTTTTCACTACACGCCTAAAAAACAATCTATCTGTATCAAGCAACTATTAATAAGACTTAGTTGTTGCTGCGAGAGCGAATCTTAAATTAATAATTATGCAAATAAAACACGCCAGTCTGCGCAAACCACGGTGTACACAAAAAGAGTAAATAGTATTAGATAGAGGAATCTGAGTCTTCTAAGCATGACATTACGAAGGTGGCCACCATCACCGACGGTTGAAATGTATGTGGCATTGGTAGTATCGATAAGTCCCGAACCAGCAAAAAATTAATAAAATGTCCAAGAATTTCTAATCCTGTAGATAACAATATGAGGAGCGTTTCTTTGAGACTTTGGTCTCAAAAGTTTAGTTTTTAAGCCCTTAAAACCCTTTGTTTAGTAGTTATTTAACTATATGGGTTGCATATAACAAATATTTAGATGCGTTTTTGTAAACAAATCCTTCATATTTTTGGAGTGAAAGTGAAATTCGTCATATCTCCGAGAAATTCTCTTTCTTTAGACCCATCATTTATAAAGATCAGTTGCGTGTGAGAGCCGCAAAAGGTATGTATACTACGGAAGTAATATAGGAGACGTTTCAATTTACCAATTAAGCTACATAATAAAACGAAACCCAGTTCTTCGCAAATGTTGATTTCATGGAACGTTTCCTCGCCTTGTGACCTAGATGGAAGGATGGGCGGATCTAGGCAATGGTAAAGTCCTCGTAACGCGGGAAAACCAATTGGGATAGGTCATTTCTTGTAAATATAATTTCTTAGTTCCTTCTAACACAAACTTTCATACCTCTTGCCATCAAAAGATAAGCTTGATGAGAAGATATTATATCACAATGGTTCTAAAGGGATATTAAAAAATTAGTGCTAGACGTACTGGGGTAGAGTTCGGATTCATTTTTTTACAAACTTCTACACAGGGGAGAGGAGTATTAAAATGTGAACGTACACTAAACAATACGCGTCACGTTGAAAGACATTTTGGTGGAATAGACATTTTGGTAAAATAGACAATTTACCGAGAAAACAAGGTATTTGGTAGAACTTGCACATTTCTTAAATTGTGTTTATTGTAAGAAGAGGGGTGGTCGTGATCTCATCCTTCGCGTGAGGGGATGTACTTTCTTAAATAATTTTTTTCCAAACAAGAGTTCAAACATATTTTTGTGAATGACTTTAACGACCCATAAAGAAATTTACACTAAAAAACAAATTCTATTGAAATGAAATGAAGTGATTAGCACAACTTCAATGTTATCTTCAAATACGTAGGGCGCTAAACAAAATTGGTGACAAGAGAGGTCAAATTGCATCTTATATCTCGCAATAATTCAGGAAATATTTCTTAAAACTTGAAATCCCTCTAATATTGAGGAAAAGGCGCTTGGTCTTTGAGAAAACTGGAGGGATATCGCGTAACAAACTTTAATACCTTATCTAACACATCACACTGGAATCGATACCAAATAGTTTTGAAGAGTATGCGAAAGGGTCTCCCATTCAATATTAAGGTTGTGCAAGTGTTTTTTGTTTTTTTTTATAAAGAATTTTTTCAATAGCGAAGCAAGATGCCTGTCGCTTCGGAAGTTCCATGTCGGACATCCGTGGACTTGCACTGTGCGTTCGACTATTCACATCATTTTGCACTGGTAATGTAGAAATTCGAAGTAATTTATAATTTTAAAATAAAATTCATAGTTATTTTGAAAAATATGCTAGCAAAATTGATAGCGGTTTTTTCTTAAGTTTATTGAAGTGGAGAAGAACATGCTGATGACGTGAATATCTAAGAATACATGCAATTGCGGAAAACTCTTGTAACTTTAATGTGATTTTTAAATCTAAATTTTAGCACTGACAATATATGTACAATTGCTTTAGATTTAATGGTAAAGTAAGATGGACATGTGTATAATTCAAAGCTAAAAAAATAGAAATTAAAACAATGTTTTCAACATTTCTCCAGAAATCATGATAGCCTTTAATTCTAAATTAAAAATAATAACAATAAGGATGACATAAAACAAATTCATTTGATCTAACGCAATAATACAAGAGTAAACACTTCATCTAAATCACACTCACTTGGAAATGTGCGCTCCAGTTTAGAACGGGATAAGATGGCCCCGAATTGTGTAAATCGTAAAAACACACTGTTTAGAAGTTTTAAATATTTCAAGTTAGTATTTTCTGAATGTAATTTTAATATTTCCTTTTACATATTACGTGAAAAACGTATTCCAAGAAGTAGTTTTCAAGTAAAGGAAAAGTTCAATATTTACGTTATCAATAGGTTGACGTCATTTTGAGAACCCATTCTACAGAAAAGCTAGCACTGATACTATGCATTTGGAGTATAGGAAGAACGAACTTGCTGGATTTAAACATTTGAAACTTATCGATTGACCTTGGCAATAGAGCTCGGAACATCTAAACCTTCGGAATGAAACAACAGCACGAAGGCTAAATACCCAACGGGTCTCGTCTCGACACTTCAGAATTCAATGTACTTAATACAAACATGCCGAAAGGCCGAACTTAGTGGCGAATGGCTATTTTGCTAATGAAGCACATTAATATCCGAAATTAATTCGCACTTTTACGAAAATTAAAAAAATAAAATAAATACCTTCATTTTCTGATGAATTTGAACCCCACGTCAATTAGTTGACGCATAAATTAGTACAGATAATATACTATTGTAAATTATTTGCATTAAGTTAATTAAAACATTTTTAATTTTTCTTTTTGACACCGTTTACATTTCAAGCATTATTTTAGTAATTCTGACATTAAATTATTTAAACTGGAGAAACAAAATCAATTTCTCGTTTTGAAAAATGTCCTTGATGTACTTTTCGTTCCAAGCATCTCGAGGCGATTTTTAATTATTCTAAATAGAAAATAGAGGTAAAAAATTAACGTAAAAGTATTAAGCATTTGGTGAAATAACACAATTATTTTCTAAGCAAATAATTCAATTTAGCAAAGCACCTAAATAAATCTCGAACGGAACCTGACACAGTGGGAGTAGATCTACGAAATCGTCCTTGCAAGTACCGCTCCTGGGCTCTCCAGCAAATCGTGTCACGGCAGGAGAGATTCCGGCTCTCGAAGCTTCTACGTCGCCCTCTTTCCTTCGATTTATTTGGCATTGAGGGATTTAAACTTTCGCAAACAATGTTTTTTAACAAGACACTTGAAATATAATTCTGTCCAAAATATGAATAGTCACTCCGCCAGCGAATAGTTCACACAGGCAAAATTGACCTTCATTATTGGATGCAAGCAATACCCGAGATAAGAACCAGTATTTCATCAACACGCACCTTCTGGATTTGAATTTCCGTTACCAGTCGTCACAAGACCACTGGTAGGCAGAGTGAATTCCACCGTATCAAGGCCTGGTGCCCTTCGAAGGAAACTGGATTCGAAGTGCTTAAGACACATTCACACAAAGAACTGAAATTTTGAACAAGAAAAAATGTATTTGACTGCCGATATGCGTCCCTCTTTTGAAGAAAAATTAGTTCCATAATTTCTTCATACATCATAGAATCAACAAACTAGTTCACAATATCAAAATGACGACATTCTAATCATGTTATTGGAATTACTAGATTGAAACAAAACACAATTTCTTTGAAATTTTACACTTTGTCATTTTACGGCCAAATGTTATATTAACTGAAGGGAAAAAATACCTCACAAGAAAACAATAAAAAACATGTCTCAGTAGTCAAGTCGTAGGCCTGATGAAGGAAATAAGCAAGACCGTGGCGTCGAAAAATTTGAAGTGTATAGCAAATCATAATTTACTTAGTTTTTTCTAAGAACCTGCCAATACATCAACTTCTCTTGGAAAACTCAAAATTGCCTTCAATTCACTGATCGCCGGCGAGAACCAGATAATTGACACATGCATAACTTTCCTTTAAAATTCTGAAGGGCACTACTTCGTTTTTTTAGGCTCAGTTCAATTTATGTATAGAATTTAGTATAATTTGCCATTTTTTAACTTTTCTTGTAACTGAACAATTCTTTCAATACCTGTCTTCTTCCATGAAACCCCAGAAATCTTCGCCCATGAATAAAACAATTTCTTTAACATATTATAATAAAGTTAGTAAACTCTTTTTCACATTAAATGGCCTTGGAAGTTACGTACTCTCAATGAGCGGTAGAGTGGTTACCATTAAGCTTCTTAATGTGCTGCTTCCCTAAAAAACTTACTTTTTCCCTAAAGACTAAAATGAATTCAAAATTTAACACGGAAAGATTGACAGTTCCACGAATTTCGAAGCGTACGGGAATGATGTTCGTCTGGGTGTATGTTTATGGGTTCTTCGAAGTGCAATATGCGAAAGAAAGACGAAAGTCGCAGCACGATGTTCTTGGTTGTTCCAAAGTCTTCGCTTGAGAGTTCGTTCGGGAGCCGAGCGGCGAGCGGCGAAGGAGAATTCGGCCCGAACGGCGGCGCCTACCTTGCAAGAAGCAGATCCCCAGCAACAGCGTCAGCAGCAGCGGGGCCCTTCCAGCCGCCTCCAGCGCACCCCTCCACGCGCAGCGCCCTCCAGCCGCCATCCTCAGCACCTGTCCTCACGCGCACCGGGCTGGACTGCGCCGCAGGGCAGCGACAGACAGACAGACGCGGACGGCTGCACGCAACACCACGCGACTCGGCTCGACTGCAGCTGTCCACTCGCCTCGACGCGCTCCGCTCAGACGCCCGCGAGCCACTGGCGCGCGCGCCCCGCGCCGCCGCCGCCGCCGCCGCCCCCGCCGCCAATCGCGCGCCGCCGCTGCGCGCGCACCTCCCCTCCCCTCCCCTCCCCCCTCCCCCAAAACGATGGGCGGCGCGCGCCTGGCAGCCCAGCGCCCGGGCCTCGGGGGCCGGCGGCGGCGAAGCCTGGAGTCGCCAAAGGCCTGCCCTGCCACCCGTAGCCCAGCGGATGTGCAGGCCATGGGACGCAAAACGCTTTCAAAAAAAAATACCACTCCGATTTAGCAAGCCCTTTTAAACCAATAGACTCAAAATCAATCCAGTCGTCAAAAAGTATTATTCAGGATTTACTGAAATTCAATGTCTATATTAAAAAGTTATAAAAATAATTTTCTTTAATTTCTGAGTAAGATTTATTTGATCCTCAAAATCCTTCTGTTGGACTAAATTAATCTCTCAAAGCCTGTATGTAAATCGTATTCCGTTGACTGCAATATTTAGTGCAAACGTTTCTAAAATATGTGCAGTGGCTCTACGTATATTTCAAGTTTCTGTATGATCCAAATGTAGTTAAAAAGTATCATGTTGTAGAATACTTTTCAATGTATTTGAAAGTAATTTGACAAAATATATCACTCGGCACCAAACTTGGACTAACACATACAATGACTTCAGCATTTTCGATAACTATAGGTTTATGTTGCCGGAAAAGACCACCCTTTCCTCTAAAGACATCTACAAAAATATAAGATAATAATAATTTTATTTTACTTCAAGAAAACTTTACATAAATTATTTCTTGCAATAGTGGACAAGGTTCTTTGGGGTCAAGGTGGCCGCAATGAATATTGTCCAAGGCTATGGCGCGCTTACCTGCAATTGAATGTGATTCACCAGAACATAAGTATCTTGGGAAATAGGTATGTTAGGCGATACTCACATACCTCATCGCATTTTTTTCAGGCTCCTTAAAGCAGAGCACAAAATATCTTTTTGAATACTTTTTTATAATATAGAAATGATGTTATCCCCTCGCTTGGATCTTCAATATTTAGTCTTTAGAGTGAGTACTCATATTAAAAAAGACTGCGTGTACGCCCCACGCCTACGAGTAAGAACAGATGGGGTAATGTTACAATGCCCCGTGTCCATAGCCCTCGCGGGTCTGTGACGGGAAGCGGCACTTGAGAAGCTAAAGAGGGGGTGATGGTGGAGAGGGGGGGAGCGTCGGAGGGAGTGGCAGCACGCGACTCCTCACACAGTGCTTCGCCCCTTCCTCTATGCTACCGGAACCAAAAAAGAAAATAATCTCTGGTGCATGGTCATTAGTAGGAAAGTAGTGCGGTAAAATATGTAGTGTGAAACGACAAAATATTTACATCAATGTATAATGAAAATTATAAGAATATGTAACAAATGTGTAAAAATTGATATATTACATAATAAACAAATACACTAATTTATAAAACTTACAAATAATTTACACAATTTGAAATTACATTGATAAAATGTTTATGAAACCAATTTAAAATGGTAATTTACGTAACAAGAGCGCGAAACGGCTGATTCACGCTCGAATAGAGTTTGACAAAGAGACGAGTGCGGGAATCACCTTGCGTCTGTGTTGCGTGTGCTATTTTTCAACATGCCGTGAGTGAAATACACTGCGTCAAGTAAAGGAATATAAATTAATTTTCAAATAACTATAAATACCTTATTCATAACTCAAAATATTTATTGTAAGTAGCCTATATATTACGATTAGACTACGAAATACAACGAAAGTACGTGGCGATTTCATGTTTTATTCTGGTGTGTTAACAAGGCTGTTCCAGCTTGACAAACCTGCGAGGAAGCAAAGAGTAAAGGGCGCTCGAAATACCACGAAGAACGGGTGCTTGATATGGAAGTTTATTTGCCTAATGTCTTCTATAAAAATGAAATTTGAGTTAGGTTTATGTACTTCACTAATTATTACTTTATTTCATGTTTATTATTTTTTAATTCTGACTTGTATAAACATTTTTGTCTAGAGACAGGAATATGTTTGAATGGCGAATTCTTTGCATGTTTTCGTTCTGTTATCTTTTATTAATTACTATTTTATTGTTCTGTTATTTGTTGTATGTCGCAATGATGTTAAATTATTTGCCTATGTGAACGTGGGCAGTTAATTATTGCACTCTTAACTAAACATGTTTTCGAAATCAAATACTTTCAATTCAAAATTTTTAATTGTACTCTCAAATTGTAAGTTCGAAAATTACTGGTGTACGCAATTTTAACGGATAATTTCTTTGCTTTAGTAGAGGAAACAAATTAATATTGATAAATTTGGGGCTTTTATTGACAAGTGACGTCTCCAAATCTGTTATGCCAGGTGTCCTAGTGTCCTTGTGTGTGCGGGTGACGCCGCGTCGAAGACTGATCACAAGCACCGACAAAGCGTCACCTGGCTAGCCACGAACATTGACAAAACTCCAGTGCAGGAAGCCTACGGACTCTTCCTGTGCTCAGCCCCTTGTCAAAGCATATGGACAACCCAAGGTCGCGCCAGTTGCTTCGCTCGCAGTGCGCATGAACTCCAGTTATCTTCCCGCGACCTTGACATCTAGATGTTGAGAGAGCCGCCAGGATTTTGCCCAGTGTTGAAATCGCTATTTATATAACTAGAATAGTAGAACGAAGATAGTCTAGGACACGAATGAACCACCAGGAGAGGTGGCACACGGCATCAACTGATGTCATTGCACTGCCTGTGACAGAGAGGTCCTAGGTTCGAGCCCCGAAGAGGACAGGTGTTTCGACATGATAGCTCGGTTGAAATCAGGCGCTGTCTGAAGGAGAATTCTGGCGGCCGTCTGCTGGAATAGTCGGTTTCCGGTAGTTTCCCGTGGTTTCTCGATCTCAATGAATACTAGGGGAATACCGGAGCAGTACAAACGGGCCACGGACCACGTGCAATTCCTTCCTCTCCCCTGCCTTATACTCATCCCTTACTTACCCACACATTGCCTAACATGCACTACGCCGCTATGGTACGTGGGGCTGGATATCGCCATCCAGCGGGGGAAATCACCGTCACCTCCCGAAGAGAACACGAGATCTTAACAGTTGAGGCGCCCAGAACCACTAACACTCAATCATTACGAATGAACTGTTTCAAAACAAAGCGACAATAGGATCCGAGTCAGGAAGTTGGACGTGAATTAGCCAGAGACTGTATACGAGTTGCGTTCTTTATTTGTTACAATTATTGTTATTATTATTAACTCATGGAACTTCACGAGTGTATATTCTTGAGACGTTTCACAATATGCGAGATGTCAGTTATTGATACACCACAGTATTTTATATACTTTCTTAAAATGTTTTCTTTGATTTTCACCTTTCACATTTCAGTGTTGGTACTGTATAAACTGTATAAACCTTTTGACTCACGTTGCTTATGAACTGCAACTGAGTTTACAATTTAAGTTGATGACAAATCCTTAGTTGTAAAAAATATTTAACAAGATTGATACATGAATGAATGAAAAAGAATGTCGGATGAGAATGTCGGTAGAGAAATCACGCAGATACCAAAGATTAGTGCGGAGCATATATCTGTTGGGGGAGGATCTATCTGAAAAGAGAAGGCAAAACAGGCGTACACAAAAGAAGACGATGAAGAAGGAGGCAAATACAAATATGAAAAAACGCCATGAAAATGTGCCAGAAGATGTCCAAAAAGAAGACAAAAAAATAATTCGAAGAAAGCGATGACGGAGAAGAGTACCGCAACAAAGAAGAATAAGATAATGAAGGATACAAGGATAATGAAGAATAAGAATAAGTGGACGACGGACAAGAAGAATACGACGACGCCGAAGAAGATGAAGAAGACGAAAAAGAAGACAAAGAATAAGATGCGAAAGAAGAAGGCTATGAAGACGACGACCAAGTACACGACAATACTACAACGACGGAGAAGAAATAGACGGCGAATAAGAAGGCCAAGACGAAGACACCGAAGACAGAATGAATACATCGAAGAATACGACGAAGAAGACGAAAACAACGATAAAAAATTAAAAGATAAGACGAAAAAGAAGACGACGAAGACGAAAATGAAGGCAAAGAAGGAGAAGAAACAACTGAAGAAGAAGACGACTAAGAGGAAGAAGAAGACGAAAGGACGACGACGGAGAAGAAATAGATGGCAAAGATGATGAAGTATACACAGAGCATGCCTCGATATACCTCAATATAACAATGCTCTGCAACCATTTGTCAGTGCAAAGGCAGTGGTGCTGGAGCAGTGGGGTTTCCGGTTTCGACCGCGGGGACGGGCAGCGGCACACTGCGCGGGCGCCAACGAGCCGCTTCCTGGCGCGGCCGCCGCGCCCTCACGGGAGGACAGGGCACGGAGGTTGCGTCCTCCCGAGATGCGGGCGCGCCCGGCGCAAGGACGGACCAGCGGAGCGGCCCTCGTTTGGGGTCAGCTGACGTCGGCGCCGTTCGCTTTCGCACGGCCTTCTCGCGGGCGTCTATGTCCCTTCAGGCACTCCCTTCGCCACTTTGTCTCTTTCTGGTCTCTTTTTCTTCTTGTGCTTTTCTTTAGACAGATATTATATCTGCAGCTTTTCTTCTCTATGTTTATGTTTCTAGCATGAATTTCCTTTAATGCACGCCCCCGTTCTCTTGCATCAAGAAAAAAATAGAGGAGCTATCCTCGGCAACAAATGTGGAGTGTTAGCCCGTATGGAGATATTTTTATTTCCAAAGATAAACTGTTTTCCGTTCATCCGATTGTAGTACTAGGTTACTATTGAAAGCAACGTCCAGTTCTGGAGACGAAGCAGTAGATGGAGGAGCGGGAGGAGAAAGAAGAGAAAAGAAGAGGAGGAAAAGGAAGAAAAAAGACGGACGAGGCGGAGAGGGAAGATAAAGAGGAGAGGGAGGAGAAGAAGAAGAAGATGAAGGAGATTGAGAAAAACAAGAGTAAAAACTATGAGCAAGCTAATAAAATATTTAATTCCAGTCTAAATTTAACTCCCACACGCACCATAATTTTATCCTTAATCGTTTGTCACGAAGCCTCCGTCGGCCAACTGCACGTCGCGTCGCGGAGGGTGGGTGGGTGGGCGGACGACCTTGGCGCTTCGACTGCGCGCCCGCGACCGCTGCACGCACGCGACCCAGCGGCGCGAGTCAGCGACTCGCCCCCGCCCGCGGTCGCCTTTGACGAGACGCCTTCCCCGCTCGCATCTGCCACCGCAGCGGCCCACGCCGCTCCGCCGCCCCGCCGCTTGCCCTGGCTATCTGCTGCGCTGCTGCGAGCCAAGGACGCGCAGCCGAGGGCAGGACATCGCCTGCTGAAAGGGACACGACATTAACAAATAACAAAAGTGCAGGAGCCCAACTCAGTTGACCTCCAATGAAAATACAGCACAACCCCGCTAATCCGAGCACCTCAAATCCGAAATTTCGGATAATGCGAACAAAACTCCAGATGGAGGGAAAAATAAACGAAAATCACCTTATTTGTATGAACTTTTTTTCTGAATGAAAAAGCTTGAACACAATAAGTCAACCCAATTCTGAATTCTGTACGTAGAATGCCCTTTAACAGTTGCCCCACGAACTGTGCTACTCTCTTCTAAATAATGTAGCAACCGCTATCCAATACGATTGATTATGTACGTATTGTACTCCGTTGTTCGCAACATTTCCACTTTCTCACGTCGCTACACTACGCTGACATTTTCTCACACGCACGCGACGTTGCATTGTGTCTGGTAATCCTAAGGATACGTCCGCTACATTTTTTCGGATAATCCGAACATTTACGAATCAGAACAGTCAGCACACCCTATTACTTCATAATATGGTGGTTCTACTGAAGTGGAATGAATGTTGTTTATATCGTGTTGTTTTCTGAAACCGTACATGTAAAGCCATTTGGCTGACCAATGAATAAAATTAAATTTAAAACAGAGAGAGATATTGGGGCAGCCGGGGGAGGATATCGAAGACATTGATGATAATCCGGGTACGGAATTTATTGTAATAAGATAATCAAAAATGAACATTTAGTATGAATTTATTTTTTACAAAACATACAAAATATAAAAATTATGTGTGTTTAAAATTCGATCGAGCCTCAGAGCCGATCCATTCGTAATTACAAAAAAAGACATATTGTCCATCACCGCAAGCAAGCGAACTAGAAAGAAAGAAAGAAAGAAAGAAAGAAAGAAAGAAAGAAAGAAAGAAAGAAAGAAAGAAAGAAAGAAAGAAAGAAAGAAAGAAAGAACGAAAGAAAGAAAGAAAGAAAGAAAGAAAGAAAGAAAGAAAGAAAGAAAGAAAGAAAGAAAGAAAGAAAGAAAGAAAGAAAGAAAGAAAGAAAGAAAGAAAGAAAGAAAGAAAGAAAGAAAGAAAGAAAGAAAGAAAGAAAGAAAGAAAGAAAGAAAGAAAGAAAGAAAGAAAGAAAGAAAGAAAGAAAGAAAGAAAGAAAGAAAGAAAGAAAGAAAGAAAGAAAGAAAGAAAGAAAGAAAGAAAGAAAGAAAGAAAGAAAGAAAGAAAGAAAGAAAGAAAGAAAGAAAGAAAGAAAGAAAGAAAGAAAGAAAGAAAGAAAGAAAGAAAGAAAGAAAGAAAGAAAGAAAGAAAGAAAGAAAGAAAGAAAGAAAGAAAGAAAGAAAGAAAGAAAGAAAGAAAGAAAGAAAGAAAGAAAGAAAGAAAGAAAGAAAGAAAGAAAGAAAGAAAGAAAGAAAGAAAGAAAGAAAGAAAGAAAGAAAGAAAGAAAAAAAGAAAAAAAAAGAAAAAAAGAAAGAATGAATGAAAAAAGAAAGAGAGAAAACATATCATTGTCATGTGCAATAAGCCATTTGGTGCAAACGAAATGTTGTATCCTGAGAGGGGTACGTTTTTAGTGATGAAAAGTAGGTTCTTTGGTCGTAATCAATTTTTGTGGAAATTGAGTGTTACTGCAAAAATCACGAAATCACTAGAAAATATTATTGTTATAACAAAATAACAAAAGTCATGAAAAGGATGACTAATTAATAGAATATATGTGTACATGGAGCATACGAATAACTACAACTATTCTTATCATCTTTTCAGGAAAAGAAAATGTTTGAATTTTGTACCATGTCTGTGCCCACCAGAACCATAAGCTTCCGCGCTCACAATCAAAAGCTGCAGGCGCTGCGAGCGAGCTTTACGTTCGCACAATTGTTGAAGAGGGACGCCGAAAGCAAGTGAATGTGTGGAAACAGAAACATCCTTTTCTGGTCGCTGTGAGCGCCTTCCTTGTTTTTGAATGAAGTTATCTCCCCAATGAATGCGATATTCAAGCAGACAGTGTCATCGCGCATGCCCCTACAATGCAGCTCCGCCTCATCAGCAATAGCGCTCGAAATTGCATCGAAACATTCTCTAAGAGTGACACTGGGTCAGGGCTAGTACCGGGAGTGGTGGCTCAAGGCAACTGATGTCACTGCAGTGTCTCTGACCGAGAGGTTCTAGGTTCGAGTTCCAATGGTGGCAGGATCTAACTTGGTGGCTAACTTGTCAGCTAGGTCGAATTCACTCACTCGCTGCCTGGAAAATAATTCTAGCGGCTGGCTGCTCTGATCGGTAGTTTTTCGTTGTTTCTCCAATCAATACCAGGCGAATGCCGGAACAGTACTCTAACAAACGTGCTAGAGATTGCGTGTGATATTTCTTTGTCCTATCCTCACCCCTTACTTACACACATACACTTACTCATATTTACATTCACTATACTACCACACATGCCGGGTAACCGGTCGAAAGCTTAGAGCTCGTCCCAGTTGGGTCAGTGCTCTGCTAGTGGGAGATATCTGGTTGGGGAAAACCCCGCTAGCATACGGCAGGTTGGCGCCAGATCTCGCCATCCAGCAGGGAAAGATCACAGCAGGGCCGGTTCACTCAATGTTAAAAGGCGGTGACTAAGTTTGTTTCCTCAGTCCCGGACCTGGTGCAGATAACGCAGCTGTTGCGATTTGGCGCGCATTTTTAAAGTAAGGTTGTGCGAATTAATTGTGGTGCGTGTAGAGATTATTCAAGAGTATTATCTCCTTTTTTTATGATTCAGATTAACTTGATTTAAATACTATTTTTAAATATTGTATTAGATGTGTTTACTCAAAACCAAAATTGTAAAGTGATTCTTAATCCTTAATTACTTTAAAAGCAGAAACAAGTGAAAACTTGAAGTTTTAAATTGATCATTTCCTTAATGTCTGTTTTAGTTTTTTTTTTTACATAGATACTATACATTTGAGGGGTCTGGTGCAATACCGCCCTAACCCACAAAATCTATAAATGTGAGTACTTATAGTTTCATCACTTCTCATGTGTTCACGTTATTGAATAAGCTTGTAGCAACACCTGTTAGCATGGGTCAGAAAAAAGGCATTCTTTGTCCAAAAAAAATTACCATCTTTTCTGTAATATTACCTGAATCAAAAACCTCTTACTGTTAAAAACAACTTATTTCATAAAAAAACTTACAACAATATTAGACAGTTTTTGAAATATTAAATACTATTTAATAGTTGTTCTGTTCCTTTCCACTTAAATGGTATTTTATCAATATACATAAGGGAAAAGGTTAATATTATTAAAATTAGTAAGATTAAATACCGGTTTTATTAGTTTTAACAATATTAATTTTTTTCTTAAGTGAGTATCAATAAAATTCCATTTTTATTAATGCTCATCTTCTCTAAGATTTTATACTTTATGTGGCATTAGCAAACATTTTACTCCAACCTAGAATTATAAATATACTTGAAGATTTAACGCATTTTTCCTGAAACTAGCTCGGTGTGTGTATTGTTCCTACATTTGCCATTATCTACAGACAATGAAATGCTGGTTAAAAACTATTATATCATCCAAGTCCATTGGTAAATAAATGCTACAAATTGTTTATTGTTCATTTCATAAGCATGCTCATTTTAAAGTATATTACATTGTATCTTTTTTCTCGAAATTCTTCAAATATGTGAAAAAGTTTATAAGAAATATATTCTTTGTATAAACTGTAATTGATTTAAGTCTTCATCTCTATAACTTAATATTTATTATTTGTAATATTTCAAAAAATAACTTAAATCAATGATTTTTAAAAGATTATCATTTGATATAAATCATGATTGAAATCATACCAGCCTTAATTTTTGGTGACATTTTATAGCCAAAAATAGAATTGAAATTTTGATACAATATCAATCATTGGTACTGTGACTATTTTGGGTAAGTCTTTGAAAACCAAGGAAAATGAAACAAATTTATAAATTATACTAGTTTTATGTTTGGCAAGTTGATTCGTCTTGTAGTTAGTAATAACATAACATACCAGTCAATATGCTTAGTGTTCTGGGATTAAAGAGGAAATTTGCATTCTTTACAAAAAAAATCTTTTATGAAATGAAAATTTGTGGAAGATATAACAATTTTAATTTGGCCAGTTTCTCCCTAGTTTTAGGCAATCTTAACTTTAAAATAAACAATTGGCACAGATTTCTTCTGTTTAGGCTGCAATACAAGATTTTTTTAAAATTTTCTATAGCTATCTGATTGGTTACTGCACATCATGACAATATTTCCACAAAGTCCACACACAAACTATCCTCATTGAAACCTACACATGGGCAGAACAATACTGAATTGTTACTGAATTTTGACACATCATGACAATATTTCCACAAAGTCCACACACAAACTATCCTCATTGAAACCTACACATGGGCAGAACAATACTGAATTTTGATGGTATATGTAAAAAAATTGGATTAGATTTTTACTATAATTATCAATAATATTATTATAGGATTTATTGTTCAGATGTTTCATTTACCAATTCAAATTTGGCTACATTTAATTAAAAATCATCTATAATATATTAACCTTTTTTAGCACTGAAGTATGTGAAATATCCAAAAAAAATTATACCTATCTTAATATTTTTAAAATAAACGTTAGATATTTAGAGTATATTATTTATTACACACAGTTCTTTTATTACACATTCGAAAACAAAAGCTTTTTAATTGTTCACGTTCAAAATTGTTTTGATTATTTATCAATATATTTCCAGTGCCTGTTAGGCAAGTTTTTCTAAACAAGGCAATTATTATTTGAAATATATATTGCTGAAATAATATATTTGTCTACAATATCGAGACTAGCAGCACTTGCAGCATCAAGGGAAAAAAGATTTCACTGGCACACCTTGTAATAAGATTTTCTTGAAATGTTCTTTGAGAAGACAAGAGGACTGGGCTTGTAGGAAACACTGTTGATACAATTCCATTTTCTAATGTTAGTGAAGTCAAATTCGTTTATATCTTGCCAGTTATCATACTGCAACTCGAAGATCACCTCCAGAATGGAAACGTAACTCGTACACCTAAGCAAATAAAATTAATTACATTTTCATCATACACTAATGAGAGTGTACCTATTCTAGAAATGCAAACAATAATGAATTATGTATATTTGAAAATTAGACATTTTGAATACCAGGGTATTGCAAACAATGGATATATGGATATACAATGGACATATTACAAAACTTGTCCAATACCATACGAAATAATATAATTACAATACTTTTAAACAAATAGAACAGAATAAATGACATGTACAGGTTAGGTTATACTACATGGATTTACGGATTTTTAAGACTATTTTGCATGGTGTAAATGTTCACAAATGAAATAATCAATTACAATTATGCAACAAGATTCCAAAATGAATTATAAATACCTCCACTGCTGGTAGGGCGAAAATCCTAGCAATGTACTTGTCTAGCACCAGTATTCTTAACATCATCTTCCAAAATACTGAAAACAAAGTTTTAGACATGACAAATAAATATCGCGACACAATTCACTCTACTTACAATGCACGACATTCTACATACTAACAAAATGCTGAAAAAATTCGATAAAAAAGAGCACCTACGTGCTTGCAGCCTGCACGTAACGAAAAACAATCACCGCCTACATTGCCAGCTTTTTGAATTGCATGACGTCACACGTTTAGTTCGGATCACGTCGGACCTGTTGTAGATGGCGCAAAAATCATTACCCCGTTTTGACCGCCAAGTTTCCCAACCCTGGATCACATCCACCTATTGAGAGAAAACATGCACTACACTTATGAGAATAATGACCTTAGCAGTTGCCGCGCTCGGAATCACTAACAATCTATCATCAGGGCTACCGAACCTTTTTTTATTAGTGTGCTACTAGAGTAAATGTGAGAGAGAATGTGCCTAGTAAATTTCAAACATGCCATCTTTATTTCGCTTAAAAATCACGAAAATATTATTGAAATACAAGAGATGAAGTATTTCAGCTTATAATCATTAAACATTAATTAATACTAATACAGCTCAATAAAACGTAGTTCTCATTGTTAAAAAACTGGAGGTGTAGTTGGTAATGGACATTGAATTGAAATTTAAATATTTCTGCAGATCTCAAACATTAAAAA
Source organism: Gryllus longicercus (assembly GCA_038098605.1). Taxonomy (NCBI): domain Eukaryota; kingdom Metazoa; phylum Arthropoda; class Insecta; order Orthoptera; family Gryllidae; genus Gryllus; species Gryllus longicercus. The sequence continues at coordinate 550,318 of JAZDUA010000765.1, read as the reverse complement.
ACACATTGGGCAACAGAAATTGCAAACCTGTAATAAATTAAATAGTTCTACTGATTTACAATTATATCTTGTTTGGTTTTGTGGATGAACAATAGAAATCTTATTGCGAAATACTAATAGTTACCGGGTTATGACAGATTTTTTGGGTCTTCAGGTCTCTCCGTGTCGATTGCGCCAGTTGTACAAGTGCCTTGGCGGAAAGGTGTGCACAGAAAGAGCAAAGGTGTGCACAGAAAAAAGTAGAGGTCCTGCAGGGAGAAAAAAACACGTAAATTTGTGGAGCATACCAGAATTATCATGTTCGCATGTCACTAAATTCATATTCATCTAGTCAACAAAAATGGTAGTGCATATTTCACAGCAAGTGACCTAGTCTGGTGATAAGATGTGATAAGATACGACCATTCGTACGTTTCAGTGACCAGATTTTGAGACTACACATGGCATTTGTGTAACAAATTTAAAATGTTTTTCGAAGATTTAAATCCATATCTGAACTAATGGTGCTACAGAATGGCACAGACGTTTTCTGTTTCCGCTGGTCTCCGCTAGCTATACGAACTTGCCACGTACTCTTGCCAGCTACCATCTATCGCTACCCAAAGTACATTTTATTTTAAAAAAATCCTAATTTTTCGGTTTATTAATAGGGGGCCGGATATATTACATTAAGAATATTAAAAAACAGTAAAACCTTGTTCTAAATGGCAAATTTTCTTTGAAACATGTGGAAAAATTTCAAAGAAAATGGCGTTTAAGCGCAATTGTAAATTTGAAATTTTAAGGATTTTTTCACAAATACAATAGTGTTTACAAATTGCTAAAAATGTACATATTAACGGCGTGAGAAATGTTTAAAAAAAATTACATCTGTATAATTTCTGAAAGAAAAAAACAATACCCCGAAATGAACTATGTCATTTAAAGAGTGAAATTAGCACAATCCGTTCCAAAAGTTTGAAAACAAAGTTTTGAGCCTTTGAGGAAATGGCGTATGAGCGTTTCTGAAAATGCGGAATTTTGAGCTAGTTCTCAGACAAAATGCTTGAGTGTCCGAGAAACTTTATACGACAATATTTAAAGCACATGTACTCATAAATATAACACGTCGCCGCTAATATAAATATTAACGTAGTGAGATACACGTCAAAAAATAAATTTTTGTAATTTAATAAAAACAACAACAAAAGAATAGGACAATATGGCGATGTGACATATCATAGAGTATATTTAGCTCTGTCTCTACAAAAAGTTTTAAGAAAAATATTGAAGCCGTTTTTGATAAAATCTTGATTCGGTAATTGGTTTTGAAATTCAAAATATTGCTCGCAATATTGCAAGGAAATTACTCAAATAAAATAAAACCTTATTGAAAAAACTTATTATGAATAGCAAATTTCATTTGAAGGGAAAATATCTATCTTCAATGTTGTAGTTGTTGAAAAACGCCGGAAATAATTCACTTTTAAAATTTTTGAAAATTCAGATATAACCGTGAAAATTGGACGTATGTCACCTTTATAAGTGTATTTTACTCAATTCTTACAAGAAATTTAAAGAAAAAATTAGAAGCCGTTTTTGAGAATGTGCCTAGTAACTCTAAGTAACCCTAAATTGTGAAGAAAGTTTTTCAAAATCGCAGCTGCTCGAGCGAAGCCAGATCGACCGCGGAATATCCATTTTGGAAACATTACTAGGTGTGGTGTAGGTGCTAGCGGTGTCCGCAAACAGACACACAGACAGACAGACGGCCGACGGATGTTTTGCAGTCAATTGTTTGTCGGCATGCAGGACCCACAAAACAGGGTTCTGACTACACCATGTGTTAGAAGATTTTTTTCTTAATTTAGCAACTGGATTTATCAACTTTTTCGTTATTAGGGCCCGGAAATAAATTTTGTTCTGCCGAAAATCTGCCTTCTTTTTCGCGCCGCATTATATAACTTTCCCTACACGACGTACTTTACTCCGTATATACATATGTATACGGCAAAGTAAAATTAAATTGTTTTTAATAAATTTATAACTGGTCCAATAATAATCTTGCGAGTGTTGAATGATGATAAAAATGAATCTATCCCTCTGACCTTTCGGATGAACCCTATTTGCGAGTTGTGAAACTGTAATTTTAAGAGGGGAAACTAATTAAGTAATTATCTTTTTACAATTCGTTCTTTTGATCAAATGTGAATGTTTTCATTTAAAAGAACCAAACATTCCGAGAATTACCCTATCAAATAGAGATGAATGCAACACTGGGTTGCCGTATATGTCAAACATTACCTCACAACGAATCTAAACATGTTATTAAAATGAGTATATAGAAAGAAACTTCTATAGAAATTGAAACAAAAATATAATTCCACAGATCTGTGCACTCAGCGTCGTAGTAGGCACTGAAAATTACTGCTAGTTTCATTTGGCTTCACGAATTCTGTGATAGAAAGAAGGTTGATTTTTATTTTAATTGGAAGACGTGTTACCCATTTTTTTCTTCAGGAAAATGTTTTAATCTGAAAAAATACATATTAATATTTCATGTCAGGAATGCTATGCACAGTCACCCTAGATGGAAAAGTTTTTACTCATCTGGTTATTCCGTTAACTCGTTTTCCCGATATGTTCTCAATTAGATTGACAAATGTTATAGGTGTTGTGGTGCGTTATCGTTGGCATTTCTAATGAAATAATTATAAACGTTGTCATTGCCAACAATAGTATTGTTTGACAAATGTTTCTAATACAATTGTGTGCTAACAAACTCTTCAATATTCCACAGCAGTTTCTTTTCGATTTCTCTTCTGTTTCTCTAGGAGGTGGTGAAAGTAAGTCGAAGCTTTGAGGATAGTTCTTAGTACAGCAGAAGATAAAAAATATGCTTTATTCCGATGGAAGCAAAGACTAACTCAAATTTGTAAATTTGTGAAACTCGAGTTTAAATTATGACAGTTCTGTATTACGCGTGGCCATACGTTCACGCCCGATTATTGGCCGTCAGAACCTTAGCCCGCCAGCCCGCCGCGCGGTGGGGCCAAATGCCAAAAAGCTGGTCAAAAGTCGAAAGCGTTGTACGATTTGACTGAAACTTTGTATTCAGAGGTTTATGATCATTCTAATTAATAATCTGTAATAAAAATTCCGAAAAACAAAATGGCGGACCAATATGGCGGATAAAATTATCAAAATTTTGTATTTTTAACACAAAATGATCATACTTATAAGTAAAAATGAGTTCATTCGGGTTTTTAAGGATGCTGATTAATAATCTTGAATGAAAATGCCAAAAAAAAAATGGCGGACCAATATGGCGGACAAAATCATCATTTTCTTCATTTTTAACACAAAATGATCGTGTTTAAAATTAAAAATGAGTTCATTCGGGTTTATAAGCATGCTGATTAATAATATTAAATAAAAATGCATAAAAAAACAAAATGGCGGACCAATAAGGCGGACAAAATTACCATAAGTTTGTATTTTTAACACAACATTATTATGTTTATAAGTAAAGAAGAGTTAGTTTGAATTTTTAAGGATGCTAATTAATAACCTTGAATGAAAATGCCAAAAAACAAAATGGCGGACTAATATGGCGGTCCAAATCATCAATTTTTTCCATTTTTAACACGAAATGATCGTGTTTATAATTAAAAATGAGTTGATTTGGGTTTATAAGCATGCTGATTAATAAATATTGAATAAAAATGCTAAAAAAACAAAATGGCGGACCAATATGGCGAACTAAATCATCAAAAGTTTGTATTTCTACATGTTGCACGCGCTACGAAACAGGCACAGGTGTCACAGGCACTAAAACGGCAGCTACAGGCAGCTGTTTTTTTGTGATTCTCACAGAGAATAACATTTCGAATAATGTCATGTTATGCTTTTAGCCCCGCACGACGGTGCACATAGTTATTTTTCATTTTAAACACAAATTTTTGATTATAGCATTTTCATTTTTCGCCAACAATCAACGTTAATTATTACATTAACAAATTATTTTTTAAAAAATTAAGTATACATATTATGTTTCTACTTACTCTCAGGAATAGATTCCATTTTGTTTTATTGAATTCGGCCGACTGCACGCTTCTTTATCCTTCGAAACACAAAGGTTCTGAAAACACGTTTCACAGCTGACCGATATCGATCGCTCGAGGCCCAACTTTGAACTGATCTCTTACCTCAAGTATAAGAGAGAAACCGTTACTAATTGCGGAATTCAACGGCCCAAATACCAACCTATTGAAGTAGCAACGACAAAATCCCTATCTAGTAACTTTTTTTTTGGACTTTTGGCCAGCTTTTTGGCATTTGGCCCCACCGTGCGCCGGGGGGCCCCTGGGAATTTCAGTACACTCACTGATCACAAATGACCTACCGTCTACTTCAGTGCTTCGTGTCATAGAAATGCGCATAAAGATGCGATGATATGCAGGATGGGACAAAATCGAAAAATAACAAAAAACGTCTTTTAGCTCTCGTTAATGGGGACTGGCACTTACCGTCCGCCTTGATTGATTTGAAAGAGGTACTTTGCCCTTCGCATATCGCGTAAAAGTTACGGCCATGGAAAACAAATGAGTACCGTAAAGTAAAGAAAATACTGGGGCGATGTGAATCAACATTGCTGACGTCTTGAATATTGGGAATGATTCCATTACATGTAAGTGTTTATCAATATGTGCTTAAAAAATTATGTACCCAACTAATACCAAAGAATGTTTGATTTACTCATTACAAAAATATAACATTCACATCAATATTTAGTTCGTGTGCCAAAGACTCTTTCCGTACTAGTGACGTAATTATCCGCTCGATATCGCTTTCGGAAAACTTGGTCTTAGCTTTGTAGTTACATTGTATGTTCCTACTCATGGAAAAGATAATCTATTTGAAGAAGGTGTTTTATTTCAATATATTTTGCCATTTTAAACTGTTGCCCATTTGAAATAGTTATCTGCTTAAGCCTTAATACAACATAATGTTAAAATATGACTATTAAAACTTTCTAAACATGGTGAAATAGGTATTTCCATGTCCAAAGGAAATCAGTCGGGCAACCAACGAGAAAGGAAGTGCTAGAACGCAGTAAAAACGTAAATGAACAAATTCGTTTAATTCATTTGAAAATCTTTGAAACTTTGATGTGCGGGATGGCTGTGACAAATTGTTCCATTGTAAAATAGTCTGCTGCTTCTGTAACGGAACATCGCTCGTCTGCAGCCGGAAGTGTCATTTGTAAGAACATGTCACGAAATGGCCAATTTTAAAACTTAGCTGAATAAACCCTAATTAAGTTGTATTTTATAGTTATTTTATTGTCATATATTTAAATTTTAAGTGATTTTTGATTTCGTTTCCTCGTACTATCAGTGACTTTGACGGGTATCTGCCCAAGGTTCCCGAGCTCCTTCCGCTCTCAAGCCTTCTACGAATGAGAACGTTCGACTGACGATGTCAGATATCATCGCTTGTGATTGTTCAAAGTTGTTGGCTAGAAAAACGCGTTACCACTTGCCCCTGTCTAATTCAAAGAATATCCCCCAGCGCGCCCAGTCAGTTTTCCCATGCGTGCCGAACCGGGCATGAACTTTGTCCTGTGAATGCATGATAATCACTTGCTTTATGACTTTTTCTTGTCATGCAGAGGCGTTAGATACATCGAAGGTTTGCACTGCGGGGCATGAAGGAGGGATCAATATGAGACTAACTGCAGCGTGACGTTGCGCGTTGCGGTAACAAACACTAGGCCTCGGGACCTCCGGCATTAGTTTTCTATCAAGCACAGGCGAAATCAGCAGTAGAGTTGGCAGCAATGCGGATAAAACATAGTAACCGCATAGTGGATATGTGTTTTTATAGTGGTATGTAATATTTGTTTTTATTATATTATAATTTCTGGTAATACAAAATAAAAATGTGTTGATGTACATGAGAACAAAAAGTTCATGGCGCCGCTGCCAGGAGCGCGTACGTTATGGCACGGAGTACCCAAGGCAGTAGATGACAACAATTTTTATCATCTGTAGGTTAAGTATCCGCCGGGTATCCTGAAGGAGCTTATTAGTTGCCCATTTTAAGAAACGTCTTTAACCTTATGACTTAACACAAATTGACCTGACACAAATTGGCAGTACCTCTAATCGGGAGGACGTCCGTTCGACTCCCGACAGTGGCAGAATTTTCCACACTAGCTTATCAGCTGGTCGAATTCAGTCGTTGGCTGGAGGAGAATTCTAGTGGGCAGCTGCTCTGATCGGTAGTTTTCCGTGGTTTCTCCGATCTCACCAAACGAATGCCGGAGCAGTAACCTAATAAACGGGCCACGCGCAATTTTTCCTTCATCTTCCTTGTCCTAACCTCTCCCCTTCTTACATAGACTTACACTAGTATGCCCTACACTATCACACAAGCCAGAAGACCGGCCGGGAGCTTAGAGGTTAACGCGGCGAGCCTTTACTGGTGGGAGATATCTGGCTGAGGAAATCCCCGGAAATCTACCATCCAAGCGGGGGAGGACCACCGCCACCTCCAGAGGGCAACAACATTCACGACACTTACGGGACTAATGACGTCAGCTGTTGACGCGCCCCGAATTACTAACAATCAATCAGTCAGTCACCCTTGACACGCAGCTTGTGTCGGAACCAACTTCTCCTGACAGCCTGTCAACGAGCGATTGCGGATATGAAGTGGCCCACTGACGCCATGCGATTGACGCCTACATCGTTTTCACAAAACGTTTGAAGTTGGCGTAAATAGAAATTTACACGATGATACGATGGTACTGAAAACTACACACATTGTCTTTCACAAAGCTTGGGAACTTTTCAATAGGTATCTTATTGCTGTTCATCACATAATATCTTCTATTTCTCGTAACCGACCCGTACTTCTCTATTAGCCACGCCGTGTTGGCTTATATTAACTTAATACGCCCATTTTGGAATATGTACATATCAATAGGTTAATTCACGAATTAGTCAGGTTAGCTAGGTAGGTCAGTTATTAGTCGTAACATGTACAATACGATTTTTGTGGTTCTAGCTTAAAGCTTTATATCTCTTTATAATTATTTATTATTTACCATATTATCGGAACAGTGAATATCATTGACGTTTTATGTTACCAGCAGCAATGGATGTTAACCGATGTGTCGATCGGCGTAAACGTCACGTCAGGTCGAGTGTTTGGCGCGCGGGGCCTTTGACATTGGCAGGGCGCATTCGAGGAGCAGCGCCCGGCCAACTGAGCACGTCCGCCGCAGATGCCGCGGCGCCGCCGCCACTCAAGGCCTCGTCTCACCCACTCGACTCCGCGCGTGCGCCCGGGAGAGACCGCGCGAGCGCCCGCCCGGCGACGGCGACGGAGCTCAGCGCTGGCGGCCCGGCACTCGCCAATCACAACTCTCGGGCATTAGCAATCGTCATTTTAATACGCAAGAATACTATGTTTTACATTCACACTTGTCCTAGATATTTATTTATCTTTTTAAGCTTTGTAGTGGTCGAAAACACAATAATTTGCGTATCTCAACGTGCGTCCCACGTTGGGTATGTCTACGTATCCTATGTATCTCTACGTGGGTCGTTATGTATTTAATGTATTTATCTACAGTTTATGTAATCCTTCGAGTTCCTCCAGGATGTATTGAAAACATTTTTAAATACTCAGATAGCAGCGGGAAGCCTTCATTTCTGCTATACGCAACTAAATTTTCATACGTTTCTCGTGTAGTGTGCCAAGTGATTGTAATATGAAGCGAATGATAACTAATGTGATAATAATTCTTTCAATTAGTACAATGGGATAAACTTCTGTGAACATTGAGACTTATTACGAAATATTTACTAGTGCAGCCTGGCACCTCCGGCGGTGGGTACTTTCAAATTAACAACTTTCATTTTTGAAAGTTTATATGAAACAGAAGTTTTATGCATAATAAAGTTGCCTGTCTTGTCTATCCACAGAAGCAAAGAGTTACATGAATAAGTATCGACAAAGAAGTGTGTAAAAAAATCGTTTTTCATAGCATTAGTAAGTTTAACTACTGTCACTATAATGAAAAACTTTCGTCATTGCAACACAACTTGTCCTCAGGATTCGCTTGAAGTCAGAGACGAAGAGAAGTAATCCACAGTGTTTCGGAATACGGGAGAGGTCGCCGCTTGCTTTAGCGGCCGCACGAGCACAAGGCCAGCGGAGAGGGAATTCAACCCTCCCTGCCCGGCGCCAAACAGAATTTGAATCTGGTATTTTTACCCCCCCTACCAGTCAGGAACTTTAAAGTTGTGGGAAAACAAGAAAAACTTAATAATCGAGAATTTATCCCTGCTTTTTAAAATTTATTTCTGATGCATAAATCTTGACTGAGAATGCCATGGAGACATGTAATTTACTTATATCAATAGTACAAAAGTCGCTGGACAGGATGTTTTAAACTAAACATTCACACTAATGTATATTGCAGGTTCAGTTTAAAATTTGACACATTTATATCAATATTATATGTGAAATGACAATGTGCCTCTACATCAAACTCGATTCTTATGACAGAAACACTTGCTTGAAATATGTGTTTCTAAGAAAGAACATAGGAATATTTCCGTATTGAATGAATATTTCCAATCTCTCTGTCAGTGACATCACAGTCGTACACACTGAATACATACATACATACATTATATACATACATACATACATACATAGACAGTCATAAATACCCCGTAAGTCAATCACTTATAGAGTATCAAAACCAAACCAGTGTCCTCACGGTCATTCTGTTCATCTGATTTACGGGATTTACACTTGGAACGATTCATTTTTCTTGCAGCTTCTATTTAGTCATAAAAAAGCGGAAATGCAAGACAGTGACACGTGGTTTTAAAAATAAGCGATTCCTTTAAGTTCAGCAGTTGTCAATCAAAATTTTAGTGCATTAGCAATCCTCATTTTAATTCGCACAAATTCGTTTTAAATTTACAATGTCCTAGATACTCATGTATCTTTTGATGTTTCTTAGTTTTCGAAAATTCAGTAATTTAGGTATGCCTCTACATAGGCCGTTATGTAGTTGAAGTATTTATCTCCAGTTTTATGTAATCGTAGTGAACAGAGTGCTTCGATCAATTTATTCTAACACTGGAATTTTAAACAAAAAGGGAGGCTTCTATTTTCTGCGTAAAAGCTCTGAGCCTCCTCTCCGGGAGTTATTGTAATTGATCGCCTTGGAGTTGATGTGTTTTTAGGCACTACAAGTGCTTTGATTATTCCCTACTCGTATAAAGGTTCAAGCGCCGCCACAGACGTAACAGCCACTAACGTCACCCGGCAGTTTTCGGCTAATGGGTGTACCGATTACAGCGGAGTAAAGAAGTGGAAGCTAGGGTCAAGGTGCACTAGGATGTGAACTCGCAGTGAAATGATGTAACTGAGAGAAGGACCCGTCTGCCGTTAACCGTTGCTCAGGGTGCTGTTCCGGCATTCGCCTGGAGTTGATAAGAGAAAACACGGAAAACACTCCTCGAGACAGAATTCGACCGAGGAATCTAACCACTGTAACGTCGTGGGTGGGGATCTACGCCACAAGGAAAACAGACGCGAGTGAGTATATTCAAGTTTATTTACAGGATGTACATATGTACAAAACCTCACTCTTAAGGCGGTTTGTTAGAGCTACCACTGCAGCCCCCTCTCCCTACATGCGCCTTGCGGCGACGCCTGCGACAGGCCTGCTAGGTCGCCTCGCAAATTGGCACCTGGTGTGCCCCGGCAGATCGACAATCTGCCTGTTAGTGTTCGAGGAACACTTCGCCTGGTCCGAACACATCGAACCACCATGTGCCATCGGCACTCCGCACCAGTCTGGGCGGACAAAGTTTTGTGGACTCGCCACAAAGAAACCAGAGTTGTTACCCACCCGCGCTATCGCGACGCGACGTTATATAGGCGCGAGTCACATGACCTCCCACGTCATTTCTCCCCCTTTACCACGCGCTGGATAGAGACATCTCTGCCGTTGTCTTTGCACGCGGTAACGTGCCATTTGGAAATTCCAGCCTTTTGTTCGGGCGGCTATTTTTAGAACCCGCAACCCTCTACCTTGCGCTTCAGCGCTGCGCTGCTGCATGGCCGTGACGCTACACCAGTGTAGAGTCTTCCATCGTCCGGGACTCGGACACGAACTTCCCGTTCAGAGTCTCTGTAAAGACAGCAGCAATGCAAACCGCAGGTGAGGTTCACATATTCATATTGTGCAACGTAGATATGTTGACCCTCTGAAATAGTATGTTCATTGGGAGGCGAGGGTGAGTCGGCGCGCGTATTCCGTTGCAGTGAGGGAGGCCGCCAGCGTTGCAGCACTCTCTGCCACCCCCATGGGCAGGGGGGCGGGGGCGGAGCGGGGTGCGAGCGCGCGGCGTTAACTTGCCTCGTAAATTCCCTCGCGTTGCCCGCGTCACCCCGGCTCGCGCGGAATTTATGATTCCATTCTCCGAATTATGTTCCGTTTCCTTGTAATGGTCGGTAATTATACGAGTTTCCCCGGAATTAAACGCTCTACCACAAATCACGATAATTAAATACGAAGATTGGGAGTTGCAGTCCTGTTGCGTCCATAACCCTGTAGTTTTCGCCTTTGGTAATCGGAGCGAGCTGCAATCTGCGGAAGGGCGCAGTGAACATGCTCGCTTACTGTGAGCAGTGGAGGCTTGACATCGCCATTGCTCGGGTTGCGCATGGTACACCTTCAGATGTTCAAGAGGAAGCATTTCATTCTGCGCTCCTTCTGTGCCTTGATACTTTCTACTGAATGAGTTTTAGCAGAACAATCAATCTATTAGAAAACCTTTTTTCAATCATTTTATTTTTAATAGGATTTTTCTGCAAAAAAATCTACTATGAATCCTTATTTCGAAAAGACTATTCTAGGAAGTCCACCAGTTTTGACTCAAAGCAAAAGATTTCGGTGAGAGAATTTCGCGGATATCTTTTCATAGGATGTCTTGCTCATATTTCCGGGCTGTTTCGCCTCTTCGGGTCAATACTAGAGATAACTGGCAGAGTGTTTCATTCTCCGACATACAGACAACCAGAGGCTTCGTGTCAGCTGTCACTGCACATGGTAGTCGTTTGGGCTTAAATAACGACGATTCGTCATTAAGGACAGCCCTGCTTCGGTTTGTAGCTTTACAAATAATTTTTCCCGTCACCTCCACAAACAGAGACAACGGTGTTAGGGTGTCAATGGTAGGATAGAAAATGCGTGTTATGACATCAAAAAACCTTCGATCAATCGGCAGAAAACGGCTTAGGCACACACATGGGCATCTAATACTGAGATAGAGTCACGGATGTGTTCACCGTACAATATAACAATTTGATCCTTCTCTGCTTCTTCGCTCTTCTGCTGGTCGATGGACGGCAGTTTCAGTCCATTTGTCAATATGAGGGTGGTCTTACGAATCTCCTTTTTTCAGTACACACTCTAATTAAATGTGTTTAACTTTTACTTGTACGTTTTTGCTTGTTATTGCCTTCGATACGAAGCTCGATATACACTGCATAATTTACATGTCTCCAAAGGATCGTGGTTACGAGGGAACAATATGAACGACGCTACATGATCTGTTATGGAGGGAATTATGAAAGAGAATTGTGGGGAAGAAATGTTAAAAGCCAAACCTAGTCAAGTTTACATCTAGTAACCACGAAAATAAGATTAGGTCAAAAATAAAATTATGTCTGTATCAAGGACGTTAACTGGTTCTAATGATCTCAGGTAACAAAAAGCCCTCGGGTCGCCGCTCGACCATTAGAACCCTTGTAACGCCCTCGGATGTATGTGTGTATGTATGTATGTAGTTGGCGCGACAGCCCGTAAACGGAAGCAGACCTACCGGCGACGTCCCTGCCTCCCGACGACGGCTACGTGGTTAGCACGCACACATCCCCACGCCGTATTCCGGTCTTCTCAACCTGAGAAGTGAATTTTCCCATCGTCACACAGCAACATATAATGGGACATTGCAAGGAATCTATGCACACTATCATGCAATCTATCAACGCACACTATAGTATTGGTCGACCGGGAATCGAACCCGGGACCGTGTAGTGGAAAGCAAGCACGCTGACCAAGAGCCCCTTAGTGAATAAATATTATAAACGGAAACTGAAAGACAGACGTTACGGAATATGGAACGAGATAGTATATGGCAATCCGAGGACTTATTTCATTTATAAAAAAAAAAAAAAAAAAAAAAAAAAAAAAAAAAAAAAAAAAAAAAAAAAAAAAAAAAAAAAAAAAAAAGAAAAAGAAAAAAAAATAAATAAATAAATAAATAAATAAATAAATAAATAAATAAATAAATAAATAAATAAAACACGCCATAATAACATTGCAATCTGCTTATACTATATGTACGTAATTATACGAGCTGCGTGATTGGAGTTATATGATGGATGCTGACTAGTTTGAACAATTAAACAAATTAAAGTTAAAAAAGAAAATTTTCGTCAGTGTTCTTCGTGCAGTGTTTTTCGTCAGGGGAAAGCACCGCAAGAACTGAAATTATTCAAAAATATAAATGCTCTTGTCACACTCTCGAAACTGGAAATATATAAACACAAACTTGCAGAAAATTTCTGTAATATCGCATTGGTGTGAGTCTGTTAATAACCCATAACTTCTCCGTAATGTCTTCAATTGTCATCATTTCTCCTCAACTTCTGCAATCTCCTTGGGGAGGAAGGCTGTCGGATGAAATGACATTAAATGGCGGCGGCCGAACAGTTTGCGCTTCCTTCTGCTTGAAGGGGCTCTAAGTTGTGATTGGTTTGTTGGTTGATTGACTGTTAGTAATTCCGGGCGCATTAACTACTGGAACTCATTAGTCCTGTAAGTGTAGTGCATACTATTTTGTTTCTCTCGAGCGGTGACGAGAATCTTCCCCCGCTAGATGGCGAGATCCGGCGCCGACCTACCGTCGGCTAGCGGGATATTGCCCGACCAGCGGGGCACCGCTCCATGCGGGACAAGCTCTAAGCTCCCGGCCGGACTCCCGGCATGTGTGGTAGGGGGTGCAGATAGGACAAGGAAGAGGAAGGAAAGATCGCACGGGGACCGTGGCCCGTTTGTCAGGGTACTGCTGCGACATTCGTCTCGTTTTGATCCGAGAAACCACGGAAAACTACCGATCAGAGCAGCCGGCCGCTAGAATTCTCCTCTATACACCGACTGAATTCGACCAAGCTGACGAGCAAGCGTCGAAAATCTTGCCACTGTCGGGTTCAAACCTAGGGCCTCCCGGCCAGACGCACTGCAGTGCCATCCGTTGCTGCACTGAGCCACCTCTCCCAGTCGCTAAGCAATCGTAAATCGCTCCGCGCCTCAGCTGCAACGGCGAGGGCCTAGACAAGAGAAGGCTGCTGGGCGCCCTCCAAGTCGACGGCGGCAGAGGAGGGCCAAAAGGAGCATCGCGATCGCTCGATAAACGCCCAGCCACCGCTCGCAGATAGCTCCACGGACATTATGAATTGCTCATATTTCTCTCCACAGGTCACCTTATCCCCGCCAGAAACATGCCAGGCGTTCGCAGCAGTTACAAACTGCGCTGGCGTTTCGTGGCTCGCTCTGAACAGGCCATCTGATATTTTCGTGTTTCAGACAGGAGCTTAAAAAACTGGCCTTGACTACAGTTGTTGGTGTTCACGTGATGGAACGCGATACCACATCGCACAGAGTATTAATCATATCACTGCCGACTTAAAATATAAGAAAGGAAGACCATATATGGATTTTTTTTCTGTCAACATATTGTCTACCTGTAGTTTACCCATAATATTTTATGTAAATTATGTTATTTATTCTGATAACGCATAATTTATTTATAGTATCAGTGAGAAAGTAAGCAGAAATTAAAAATACGAAAACGTTAATATACAGTACATTCAAAACAAACAAAAGACAACAGGGTCGACCAGAGTTTAAAACTACTCAAATGGCCAGGTCCAGAAGAAAAGAAAAAAAAGAATTGCAGGAATGGAATTCCATGAACACAACTCTTATCAGTACAATAAAGTTACTTTCTCTTCGACCATTTTCCTTTACTGGCATGCAAATAAGTTGATTCCAAAGAAGTGAGAACTTGTGAAATATGTATTCATGAATATCATTAGATTGCAAGGGAGATTGGCAAGTATTTGTTTTATTTCGCCTTTGGAAAAAATGTATTACTTTTGGAAGTATTGCTAGTCACCACGCGCTTAACATTTATCACAAAGACATGCTCAAGTACGTTAGTAAAAGCAGACTTTAATGTATCCAAAGCACTCGTTAATTAATTTTAGTATTTTATAATATTGTTTGATTGTTGAAGACCATGTGCCTAAATATTTTAAATCTCGTTGATTAAATGTGGAAAGACACATTCAAAAGTTTTTACCTTTATTTAAAACCTAGTTGTATATAAACTATGAAAGCGGGACAGAACATCTAACACGTTTATACGCCTTAGTCAATGCACAAAGCAAAGCACGCTATCTGAAGGCGCTCAAAATATATGATTACAAGGGAGGGCATTATGTAAAAGATCTAGTTACCTCAGCAATGAAATGAATATAAGAAGAGAAGATAAAAATGTAGGGTACGATGCAACCTAACCACTTATTTGAAGACACAAAAAGGTCATAACGTGCCACACGGCGCATAAAACGTGTAGTTACAAAAACACATGACATTTTAACGACGCCACGCACACGTCGAGATAAAATTACGTGCTAATACTCGGAACTTTTGTTAGGACCTATCATTCTTGTATCAGTTAATTGGTCCGCGGATAGTCTCCTCACGAACGGCGGAGCATGAATAATGCAGGGATACAGCGGCGCGCGGCCATATTCCGCATCGCCCAGAACGGTAATGGAAATGTTAACAAAGCCCAGATAGCATCGGCGGAACAAAGCTCTCCCGCGAGGCGCCGCCGCCCCGCTTTCTTTTGTTTGCTGCGCGCCCGTCGTCGTCGAGAGCGAAGGAGCATCGTCGTCGTCGTCGTCGTCGTCGTCGTCGTCTTCGTCGTCTTCGTCGTCGTCGAGGCCGCCGTCAGCGCCCCGGGCCCGACGAGTCTGAAGCGGGAGGGGCAGGAATGGCTCAGTTTCACGAAATAATGTTCCCTTTTCCCCTTCGAGTTGCTACAAAATATATTGGGAACGTTTTTAAATACTCGGATGGAGGAAGGGAGCTTTAATTTCTGCTGTACGCAACTAAATTGTCATCATTTTCTCTCGAACAGTTTGCCAAGAGTTTATAATTTAAAGCAAATGTTAGTTAATGTACTGAATTCATGCTAATATTTTTGTCAATAAGCACAATGGAGTAGAATTCCGTGCAAATACAGGATGATTAGAAAATATTTACTAGCGTGGCCTGGCGCCACCGGCGGTGGTATTTTATTATTGACTACTTTTATTCTTGCAAGTTCGTATTAAATAGAAATTGTAAACATAATATACTTATTCGTTGGAGGAGGTGTCAAGATTAAGAGAAGGGATAGACTTAAGTAAAGAATTGATCCAAAGAAGCAAATATCAGTTATTGCAGGAAGATTACGGAAAAAAGATAAGGAATTCAAATTTTAATAAATGGTTTAAAATTATTCTGAAGAATGATATTTCCAGCTATTTAAAGGGCAAATGTAAGGAAAGGGACAGACGTAGGATAGCAAGATATAGGGTAAATAATGAAATAAGAGCCAATAAATGTCTGAATAGTGAGGAAGTGAGATGTGAGATGGAAGAGGAAGGTTGGAAACATATTTAAGAAAGATGTCTGTTTTTTGAGGAAGGAAGAATGTCAATATAATGAAAAAGTATCGTCATTGTAACGAAACTGGTCCTAAGGATTCACGCTAAGGCAGAAAAGCAGTGTAGTAATCTACAGCGTTTCACCACTGAAAGTGCTTTAAAATAAAACAAACAAAATCAGATTTTTTTCAGAATATTCTGGACACATCCGCCTAGAAATAGAACCAAATTATTCTTCATATCGACAGCAATCTACTGTGATCATCTCCATAAGTGGATTAAAAACTCTCCCAAAACGTTTTTAGGTGTTTAACTTTCTCCTCACAAATTTGATAATTCATTGCAAAATTAGGTTTAATTATCGTCAATCCGATGAATTAATTCGTAGCAATTAATGAGTAAATGCCGGAAAGAGAGTATATGGATTCACAGCATTTGAATAATGCTGTCGTAAGTGTATTGTAATCATTAAAAACGGGCTTTTTTAGAATTCTTCCAGAATATCTTAGAGGGAATCAGTTAAGAATAGTGACAATAGATTTGTTTTTGTTATTATTTGTTTATTCTTTGCTATCACTTGCAATAATTGTTTTATCAGATAATTAAGACATACGAGTTGGAAAATCTCAGATCCTCATCGACTTAATTGTTAGACCTATTCTACATCATTATTTCATTTCATTTATCATTATTTATTTTAATAACGAGTTTAGTTCAATATGTGCATATATTAAAATAAATTAAATTTTTATGGCATTTTTTATTGCTACGCTCTCTTATCTAAGAGCTGAGTGAGTACAAAAAAACTGCGACGTTCAGATGATGAGTTTAATTCACGACTTGACATTTCTGCTTTTAAAGGAACATCCCTTTTTTAAATTTTGTGTGTGAAATTGATGAGAAAATATTGCGCGGGACGCACTTGAGAAAAAATATGTATCTGATATAAAATGATTGGATGAATGATGATACATTCATTTTACAGCCCCAAATACTAATAATATGATGATCGTCACGGTTGGTAATTAAGTTATATTTAATACATGAAGTTAGGCGATTGAAAATCCCTCATAATTCGCACAATATTCACACGATAATCTCATTGAAATAACGAGGATAAAATTTTTACACTAAAATTATGAAATTTGTGCATAAACACGGAATTATCGCCCTTAGTTCACTCTACCATAGTGATGATATTCTTCCGGCAATGTTTTGGGGTCACGATAAATGTGCTATTCACAAATTATTAACACTACGTATTCACTAATATGCATGTCGATCATACATATTAGGATACTTTCAAAAGGTGTGATCATGCCTCGTTGACTCTAATTTCTCAAATTCGAGGTTCTAGGTATTCAATGATTTTTGTTATTGTAGCAAGTGAAAATTAACAAAAAAGTTTCGCCTAAGGGTTCATTCACCTTCTCTCTGTTTTCTGAAACCTTTTAACCTAATGTAAATCGTCTCAAAGATCAATACATTTTAGATGAATATTTCTTATGTCCACACAATTGAGACGTAGTGTTTCGTTCATCTTAGTTAGAGTGCCGACCTACACGTCAGATTCATTGATTATTTCAGGTTTCCGGGCGCAGGAACTGCGTGTGTGTGTGTGTGTGTGTGTGTGTGTGTGTGTGAGAGAGAGAGAGAGAGAGAGAGAGAGAGAAGTATAAGGAAGATGAAGGGAAGATCGCGCGCGGTCCGTTGCCAGTTTGTTACGGTAACAGTCGATTATCCGACTGTTGATTGTAAAACTAAATAAAACTAAACAAAACTAAAGTTATTGACTAGTTATTGATTTTTTAACTTTAATGATAAAAAACATTTTAGTAGAGCATTTGTGATCAACATATCTTCACGTATACGCAGTGAATTTGTGTTGTTCTGTATCTACACTTCTGAGCAGATTAACAATTGAGCAAATTGTCTTTCTATTAATGTACCTCCTATTGATATTGGGAACGTAAAGATAAAAGTACGTCATGTTATACTCAACTTGACCACCAAAAAACAAACGTGCGCACAACACAATAGTTTATCTGCAATGGACGAAGAACTCCGAGACTAGAAGTAAAACTAGTACTAAATAGTGGGTGGTGGTTGCTGAAATCGTTGATAGCTGAGCGCGGTTTTGGATGCTAAGCAAAGGCTGACCGCTTGGTGCTGAGCACTGGAGACTCAGAGCTGGATGCTGGGTCAGAGGTTACATGGTAAGACTTTGTGCTGAAAGAAGGCGGCCATGTGTTGGAGAGCGGGTGCTGAATGTGCTAAATCTAGATGTTAAAACTTCATGCTAAAACTGTGCGCTAAAGCTGTGTGCTAAAGATATGTTCAAATCTGGGTGCTAAAGCTGTGTTCTAAACATGGGTGCTCAGCAGTGTGTTTACGCTAAAGGGTGCTAAAGCTGGGTGCTAAATCTGTGCGCTAAAGCTGTGCGCTAAAGCTGGGTGCTAAAGCTGTGCGCTAAAGCTGTGCGCTAAAGCTTGATGCTAAGGCTGGTTCCTCGGTGCTGGAGGATAAGGCTGCTTGTCGCCTGTTTCTGGTCCGCTGTCGCTGTGTGCGCGGCCGAGGTATCCCGATGGCATCTCAGCGCCGGCCGGCCGGCTGGCTGGTCGTGCAGGCGAAGAGCGAGGAGTGAGCGGATGGCGAGGGGCGCCCCTGTGCTGCCTACGCCCCCCGGGCGTAGGCTCGCAGGCCGCTCACACTCAGGCACGGGCGTCGCTCCGCACCGGAGATAGCCTCTCACGGAGTTGAAAGGGGGAGGAGAAGACGAAGAAGGAGGATGGAAAAGGAGAAGAACAAAATGGAGAATAAGATGAGAAGGACGAGAAAGGGAAAAGAAGTTTGTGGAAAACGAGGGGGGAAAAAGAAAGAAGAGGAGAAGGAAGGGGTGAAAATGGGAAGAAGAATGTAGGAAAAGGAGAAGGGAAAGAACGAAGTGGAAGAGAAGAGGAAGAATAACAGGAGGAAGAGAAAGAAGAAGGACAAGAAGGAGAAAAGAAGGGTGATGAGAAGGAAAAGAAGAATGAAGAGGAGAAGAATGGGGTAAAAAAGTACAAGAAGAAGAAAGAGATGGAATAGGAAAAGACGAAGAACAAAATAGACGAGGGGAAGAATAAGACTAAAAAGAGAAAGATGAAGTAAAGAAGTAGGAGATAGGATAGATTTTCTTTTTGCGAATGCCCCTCGTGTCCGTGTGCGCGCGCGAGGAATGGCCCGAACCAAACTGCCAGCTGCCGGGGCGCCGCGTCGTCGGAAGAGGCCATCGGAAGAGGCGGCGGTGGCCGCTGCAGATAAGGCGCCGGCGCCGGCGCCTCATGAAGGAGAAGTGCCGAGTTAGCGAGCGCCGCGCCGCGCCGCGGGTGGGGTTATGGCGGTGCATGCGATCACGGCGCGCGCAGCGGCGACAGGCGGATGCAAGCGGAGGAAAGACCCGTCTTGTTTCCGCCTGGAATTTGAGTCACGTGGTAACACCCCCAGAGACGTCTTCGCGAACAACTGTAGAACTTTCCCAAAGAATTAATCAATTCTTGTCGCCTCCAGCTCGGAGTGAAGGGATGAAGCAAGAGTAAATCGTGATTGTAATATTTTTGGTTGATTTATTGATTAGTGATTTCGAGCGCGTCAAATGCTAAGTTTGTTAGTCTCAAAAGTGTAGGAGGCGTTGATATTCCCCTGCTCTTGGGTGAGATCTGGCACTGATTTAGCGTCGGCTAACAGGCTTTCCCCTGAACCAGGCATCTCCCACCAACGGGGCATCGCTCTAGCCGGCACAGGCTCTACGCTTCCGCCCGATCTCCCGGCACGTGTGGTAGTGTAGTGTAGAGTACGTGTAATTGTGTGTAAGTAAGGGGGGAGGGAAGGAACAGGAATGAAAGTTCGCGCGCGGTCACTGGCCCATTTCTTAGGGTACTTCTCCGGTATTCGCCTGGTGTTAATCGGAGAAATAATGAAAAAAACACATTAGATTTAACTAGAATTTCCTCCCGACGGATACTGAGTTCGACCTAGCTAATATACTAGTGTCGAAAATCATGCCACCCTCGGGCCTCGAACCTTGCACCTCCCTGAGGGAGCTACTGCAATGACGTCACTTGATGCGCTAAGCCACCCCTCCCGGTATAATTGTAAATGAACACCTTGGATTTGATATGGCTCTTAGGTGCTACAAGTGGTTTGATTATTCTCTACTCGTAAAAACATTCAAACGCCGTCAAGGGCTTACACGCGGCAGTCAAGGTGCACTAGGATGTAAAATGACAGTGAAATGATATAACTGAGAGAAGGATAGGTCAGCAGTTAACCGTGATGTTAAATCAGAAACTAAAATCCTATGATGAAGGGCTTTGGGTTTTGGCGCGGTGAGTAGCAAGGAATGGAATGAGGGAGGTATGATCGCGTGTGGGACGTAAACCGTAGGGTGCTGTTCCGGTATTCACCTGGAAGCGATAACGGGAAACACGAAAATATCTTATCAGAGCTGTCGGCTTTCGAATTGAATATGGGGGTGCCACAAATTCACTGGTATAAACACATATAGAAAATTCCCTTAACTTATAATTGGTTGATTGATTGATTGATTAGTGATTTCTAGCGCGTTAATTAGTGGAAACTTTAATCCATTAAGTGTAGTGCATGTTTTCCTCGGGAGGAGGCGGTGATCTTCCCCCGCTGGCAGGCGACTTTCGGCGCCGACCGACCGTCGGCTAGCGGGGTTTCCCCAACCAGGTATCTCCTACAAGCGGGCACCGCCCCAGCCGGGACAAGCTCTAAGCTCCCCACCGGTCTCCCGGCGTGTGTGGTAGTACACGTATAATTGACCGCAATAAAACTTTCCAAAGGCGGGTAAGTCCTTTGTGTTTATCATCATGGTCCAACAATCGTGAATGCTGCTTTCTGTAAGTTTCATTTTCACTGGATCCTGGCAATCGCTTTGCAGTCAATTTCAGTCACACGTGTAAGGGGCACGTTGTAAGGAAAGGAATTATTGGCAATGCGGCCTGAGTAGAAGTGAGACTCCTAATCACAAACAAGATTAGTATGCGATTTCATTCCTCACAACTATCACAAGTCAAGAAGGCGTGCTTGTCGTGTCAGGCTCAAAGAGAAAACTCATTGCTGATACTTCAACTCCACTTCTCTTTCATCAGTTATTGCTCACTATGAAGCATGTTTGATCCAATATACTAGAAAAAATAAAACACCTAAAGGAACACTATTCCTGCTCATAAATACATCAAAATATTTGAGTTAATCATTTGTTGGATTATATTATCTGTAAGAATGGTTGTTTATTTACAGGTCACCTACACGATACTATGACCCTTGACAGAAGGTTTTGTAAGTCCACTTTTGGGTTATAATTGTTTTCATTATCTGTCAAATTTTGTTTTCAAAATATAACACTTTATTTGAGCTATATAGTATATCAAAAATATATTTTTTATTGGAGATTAGTGGACCCGGCAATGCTTCACTATTTCAAATATTTTACAATTCACACGCTACTGGTAACGTGATTGTTAATCACATTTTAAGCTACGGTGTACAAACATTTTAATAGATGAATGACTTTCTCGCGAGTATGGCTTAGCTTTATTTTCTGATCGGAACATGATGGTCAAATATCCTATTCTTAATACGTTCTCCCTCACGTTTGGGCATGCATTCGCTATGACACTGTCTTGAAGAAATTTGATTTACTTGTAGGAGATAATGTTCAAATAATATTTCCGGTCGAAACTTCACACTGCAGGGGCAGAAGACGCGCTTAATACTTGAGTATGCGGCTGGTTGCGTCGAGTTTCTGTTCAGGGGCCCCTAAGTGAGGAACTTTCAAATCATAATCAACAACGCCCCCATTTTGCGTATTTGCGCGACAAACATACGCACATTTCCATTGTATTATGCCTATAACCTTAGATCAAGTGCAAGCAATAAGTCGACGACGTTTTATCACAATCAGATGAACGCATAAAATACGAACGCAGCGCATAAAATTCGAACACAGAAACTAACTTTGATTCTTTTTTTATACTAGATGTAGATTACACTAAAAACAGCCCACATTATTCGTTTCCCTTTACTTCCTAAAATATCTGCAAGAAATACAGGTGAGCAAAACGCGCCGCAAAAGAGAATGTGGGAGAGCGGGGGCGGGGCGGAGGGGGCGGGGCTGCGTCGAGGCGAAAGGCGTCGAGGCGAAAGCCGTCGCGGCGGAGGCGGCGGGAGCGTTTGCCCCGATGGCATCGACCCGACGGCATCGCCCCGACGGCATCGACCCGACGGCATCGCCCCGACGGCATCGCCCCGACAGCATCGCCCCGACGGCATCGCCCCGACGGCATCGCCCCGACGGCATCGCCCCGACGGCATCGCCCCGACGGCATCGCCCCGACGGCATCGCCCCGACGGCATCGCCCCGACGGCATCGCCCCGACGGCATCGCCCCGACGGCATCGCCCCGACGGCATCGCCCCGACGGCATCGCCCCGACGGCATCGCCCCGACGGCATCGCCCCGACAGCATCGCCCCGACGGCATCGCCCCGACGGCATCGCCCCGACGGCATCGCCCCGACGGCATCGCCCCGACGGCATCGCCCCGACGGCATCACCCTGCGCCCTCGCCGTCCTGTCGCCCCGACGCTCGGAGTCACCTCCCCCCCACCACCACCACTACCACTAACCCTGCCGTCGCAGTCGCGTCGTAACAGAAATGCATGCGAGCAACGTTAACGTAGATCAGTCGCAAGTCCTACTGCAGAGATTTATGACGGAATAGCGAAGATTTGTAAGATTTCCTTCTACCTTCATGGGAACTACTGTGCATTTAATACGTTACATTAAATCCCATTTTACTGAGAAAATATAGTTTCAAGATTCTACGCGAAATAGCAGATTATATTATAAGCAAATACAATAAGCAAAATAATTATTTGCGTGAAAATGGTTTAATGGACAAAAATATGATTTCTATTTTTTATAATGCTAGTGGATATTCTTTCAATGCGTCTCTTTGGCCAATTGCTCGATGTTACGAAGCCCTATTCTCCATACGGATTTGCCACTGAATGATGCAACAAACACATATGCATAAAACATTTATTTTTAGAATTATTTCATATAAAATATTTTAGAGCTTTTCTGGTCGAACACTACATAATTATGGAGGAATAGTGAATTGCGTTATCTCTCGATTTTCACAATATCTACTCTGTATTTAGTAATGTTGCATTAACGACATCCCATTTATTTGAGAAAATGTAGTTTGCAGATCGTGGGTTCAACAACTGAAGTGTGTATTACAGGTAAATGCAATAAATGAAATTAATATTTGCATGACACACTATTTAAAAATAACATTTAGAGACCCTACAATTGCGTTTTACTTTTTAATTTCTTTTAAAGAGAAAATTATGTAATGTTGCTGCAAAAATATGTGAATTTCGACAGAAAAGTTTTTGAGGGATCCTGGTAACGGAAAAGTGTATAAATAGTGTTCTTACAGGTAGAATAATACTCTAACATGACGTGTAGTCAGAGTCTCCTTTTTGCGGGTTCTTGATACAAAATCTCGATATACGGCAAAACGCCTGTCTGACTGCCCGACTGTAATCAACGCTAGCGACTAGACCCTTCAGATGCGGTTCTTCAAATTAATTTTATCAATCAATCTGAACGAACTCAAGGTCCTGAGAACTTGAAATGGGTATTTTGTATTTTTTACTCTACATAACGTGTTAACATTTTAAAAAAATTTAAAAATTTGCCACAATATTATTGATTAAACCTTGTCCTCGGATAAAGTAATTAACTCTTAAATAATTCGCACACTTAATTTGCGTTGAAATTTTTGCATTTCCGAAGATAGGAAAATTTCAAATTTTTTTCAGCGTCTAAATATAACTGCAGTTTTAAATATAGAGATTTTTAAAATGAAATCTGTTATTCAGAGACAGAATTTGAAATAATGTCATGTACACTTTTTTGAAAATATGAGTCGTTTTCCATAATTTTTGCGTGAAATGGGAGCAATTTAAAAAAATATTTTTTCAAAAACAGTTGAAAATTTTGTTTTAAAATTTTATTTTCTCGTATGTAACAATAGATGGTAAAATTTGTGACTGGTCCTATATTCGAGGAACACTCTGTATTTTCGAAGCTTGCAAATAATCATTGTAAAAATTCAATATTTATGATTGATTCTTTAAATTGTAATTCATGTTTTGAAAAATTATATCTCTAAAAAATTCCAACTACAATTTTTTTAAAAAATTATCGCTTAATTTCTTGTTGAAATTAATTATGTTTTTTATTACAATATTCCCCAAAATAGGCTTCAATTCTTTTTGAAGATGTCCTCGAACAGAATTAAAGATGTTAATTAAAACTGTGAATTTCCGTAAATTGAAAGAGTTAGAAAACATGAAAAAGTGTATGTTGTTGCAGCACCACTAACCTGAAAATATGAGCAGTTTTAGCAGACTTTTGCATGTAATAAAGGCAATTTTAAAAACAAGATTTTCGAAAAGACGGCTTCAATTTGTTTCTTTAAACTTTTTGAATCAATAGAGCTAAATACACTGAATAACATTACATTGTTATACATAGTTAGGCTGCCCTGAGGTTCCTGCCCAGTTCACTGAAAAGTGTATTGGTATATTCGTCTGAAAGAATATGCGCCTAGCCTACCTAGCCTTGCCTACCGAGTCAATGACACAGTTTCAAACAGCGATTTAGCTGGAATAATATATTCGAAAACTCTTCTTATTTATCGAGTTATAACAATACCCTAATATATATCAAAGTAATGTATCTAATAATAATATTATTGTTAGGTGATCAATGATTACAAAGGACGTTGCGCATCCAATGAAATAAATCTATTAAGTCACTCTCACATATATACACATTCATACGCTTACTCTCTCTTGAATACAGTTTATTACAAACCTTCAGATTTAGAGTGCATACGAGTAATTGGCATTCTGCCCCCTCTCTCTAATTATCCTTTTATTACAGATCTAACTTTCCCTAAATGTTTGGTTACTTTTTCTGGAAGAAGGAGTCTGTAATTTCTTAAGATATCCGAGTTGGTCGAGAGTAATTACACTGAAGCATTTACTAGATGATTTGGAATTGCAATTCAATAGATTTAATTTTGAATTTCACTCTCAGAAAGCCATTTCAGGGAAGACAAAAACAAGATTATGAACATATGCGAAAAACACATCTAGCGAAAAATTAATATAACAGCACAATCGTTTTGACATACTATTGCAATCCTCCTACTCCGAATCAGGCGGAAACACTCTGGAAACGAGGTAGAGAATTTATCTGCTTGCTTTAGTTGCACAGCCAATTTAACACCCGGCAGATACGTCAATCGCTGGGTGGCGGGCCTTCGGAAAAGTAATAGCCATCATTTACTTGATAGAATCGTCGATGGCAGTTAATCGAATATCTATACCCGTGCTGGGCTGGTGGGGGGGGGGGGGGGCAAGCGAGCCTTCCTTGCAAAGCGTGATGGCACGCTGAGGTAATAAAGTGGAGCGCCGTGCGGATTGTATTGTAAATCAAGGCCGCTAGTGACCCGGAAAACGACGCAAGAGTCAGTTTTCCGCGGAACATATTGGCATCGAACCAACACGCAGACACTCGAAAAACGAGCGCCCATTTGTCTGTCTGTTGATACTCCCACCTGGGACAAGGTCTCAGCTGTCACTTGGCGCACAAAGCGGACGACATAATGATGCGTCGAATAAGGTTTAAGCGTTAATATTGGTCGTTTGGTAACAAAACAAGACTAATATGTGGTTCATTTGCGTTTATGTAAAACGTTTGTAGAATATAATGCGTAATTTGTGTAATAACTACTTTCGTTTTAATCGTTCTCCTGAAACGTTTTTTGCTTTATTTTCATTGTCGTATCAGAACGAAAAAACTGATATGGCTGTAAATTCACATTATAAAATGATCGTTAACAATTGTCTGGTATTTATTATGTAGGTTTTATAATACATTTCCACGCATTTACTCATTCCTAAAGGTTATAACCAATAACAATGACACATTAATCTTTACAAATTGACTTCAAATCTTTATGGTAAGGCCACAAAACATTTTACCAATAATACAGAAAGCAGCGATTTGGGGAAGTTTTAGAACACACTGACAGCGGTACCTTCAAACACACTTCCACACAAATCGGGAGCTTCCTTCTTCCTCGAAGTTTAACAAAGGCGAGAAGATAGTGAAAGCCTATCGCTGCCTTGAACAGATTTTACCTTCGGTTATTTTATTCATTCATAATATGAACGGTGGACGAGAAAAGAATTGCAAAGAGCATTTTATAACATTTTACAACACAAAGGTCATGGGAGAGAAGGCGAGTTGGGAGGATGTGAGGGACAGGGAGAGTGAGAAATGGGCGGGAGAAGTGAGTGAGCGTGGAGAGGAGTGGGGGAGAGGAAAGAAAGAAAAGACATCGGAGGGAAGGATGGGAAGGACGAAACGCGTAGGAGAGGAGAGCACATAGTTGAAAGGGGAGGGAAGTATTGATTGATTGATTAACTGTTAGTGATTCCGGGAGCGGCTAAGGCCATTCGTACCGTAAGTGTGTTGTATGTTTTCTGCTCCTGATGTGGCGGTAATATTCCCCAGCTGATTGGCGAGATCCGTCGGTTAGCGGGGTTTTCCCTAACCTGGTACCTTCCATCGGGACACCGTCCCAATCGGGTCAAGATCTAAGCTCCCGATGACATGTGTGGTAATGCAGTGCATGTTGGTGTAAGTGTGTGTAAGTGAGGGGTGAGGGTAAGACAAGGAAGAGGACGGAAAGATCACTCGCGGTCCATGGCCCGTTTGTTAGGGTACTGCTCTGGTATTCGCCTGGTGTTGATTGGAGAAACCACGGAAAACTACCGGTCAGAGCAGCCGGCCGCTACAATGCTCCCGAGATCCAGGGACTGAATTCGACCTAGCTGGCAAGCTAGTGTCGAAAATCCTGCCTCCGTAGGGGAAGGATGGGGGTGGCACCGGAGGAGAGGAGGTACACAGAGCGTGGGAAAGGATCCGCGCTTACGAGAAGATGCAGGGGGAGGAGGGAAGGAGGATCAAGAGGGCTTGAGGGGGAGGGGGGCTCCTGGCCGCGCAGCCGCCCCCGCCCCCCGCCTCCTCCCCTCCACACCCCGCCGCGACGGTGCGAGACTCCTCGCCCCCCCCCCGCGCCGTGCGGTTTCATTTCGCCTCCGCGGCGCGCGGTTGTGGCAAGACCGCCCCAGGCGCTGGCAGCTGCTGTTGAGAGGGAAGCCTACGGTTCACTCAAATTGATGTATGTCCCGTAGGCTTCCCGAAGGAATCGATTCACTTCCGTGAGAACATGACGAACGATAACACGAACGCGCGAGCAGAATGGCGTCGTGGTTACCTAGCCCTTTGGAAGCGCAGTTGACATGTTACCGCGCTTCCGAGATAGCTCCAATCATTGGCCCAATCATTGGCCCATACATTTTTTTTTAATCTTGAGACTTTTCAATGCGATGTTCGCCAAAATGACTTTTGGTGAATTGTTTCAAAAACATAAAAATTCAAAATCAATTTGTTTCAGAAAATTAGATCAAAAATCAATCAATCAAAAAATCAATCAAAAAATTCAATCGAGGAGTCATAAATTGAGCAATTGTATCTCAAATAGCCTAAAAAGGAAGAGGGATGGCAGTCACCGAAGGACACGGAGGATTTGATAAATTAATTGATAATTCCAGGCGCTTCAACTGCTAAGGTTATTAGTTTCATAAATGTACTGCATGCTTTTTTTATCGCGGGAGTTGTCTTTCCCAACTGGTTGGCGAGATACGGCGCCTGTTTACGTAGGCTTGCGGGGAGTTTTCACACGCAGTAATCTCCCACCAGCAGGGAACCGCCCCTTCCGGGACAAGGTCTAAGTTATCGACAAGAGTGATAGTGTAGTGTGTGTAAGTAACGGGTGAGCATAGGTCAAGGAAGAGGAAGGAAATATCTCGCACGGTCCGTGGCCCGTTTGTTAGGGTGCTGCTCCGGCATCCGCCTGGTGTTGATCGGAGAAACTACGGGAAACTAAAATGAGAGGAGCCAGTCCCTA
This sequence comes from Gryllus longicercus, assembly GCA_038098605.1. NCBI lineage: Eukaryota > Metazoa > Arthropoda > Insecta > Orthoptera > Gryllidae > Gryllus > Gryllus longicercus. The sequence goes on along the minus strand of JAZDUA010000765.1, from coordinate 522,385 downwards.
GGATTCTTCTTCAGAGAGCGGCTGAATTCGACCGAGCGCTCTAGCTATTGTAGACAATCCTGTCACCGTCGAAACTTGAACTCAGAACCTCCCGGTCGGGGCACTGCAGAGAAATTAACCGATGCCCTGAGCCACCTTTGCCGGTGAGGAGGAAGAGGAGACGCATAACTGCAGGTTATGACCATACACTCATTTTGTCTGTGCGTTCCTTTACAGTTAGCTCATTTGCAAATGGTTTCATCACTATATTGTGCAATGTCATGGACCTGCATGACGTTTATTTGTTTCGAGATCTGTCAAAGTAGACTCTTTTTGGAGTCTTGGAGTTAAGAAAGACGATCTCGATGATAATTTGACGAATTTATTATTATGTTTATTGGTTTTTTACTAACTTTTTTGTCGACTTAGCCTGATCACTGGTTCCACAGGTGGTTCCTTATTTTTCTATTCTTTTAAATAGCAGTTTTTTGTACATTTCAAAGTAATATCATAACCTTATAATTAAAAAAAAGTAGTACTCTCTGGGAAGAGAGAACGCACTACCACAATAAGAGTATAAATATTGATATGAATTAGAAGGTAAACGTCTCAGCCAAGAGAGCTAATCCGCAATGCAATGTGTGTTTCGATGGGAAAATAACAGGCTTTAATTCGCTTAGTGAGTGTCTGAGCAGCACTCGCGCTGCCTTCCAACACGAATGATTCCCTTTCGCTTTTCGCATCGCTTGTGGCTGACCGTGCGCCGCGGGGCTCGACATAGAGCTTAAGCTTCGCGCGGTCGCCACTAGAGGCGCCACCATGCAGGCGCATTCGGCCTGACTCAGACGCCGCTCGAGTTAGGCCAAACAAGGGTAAGGGTATCGTTGTGCTAACCCCTGGAGCTATACTGCGAGTTAACTTTCTAGAGTTACATGCATTGGTTTGATTAAAAAATCATTATAGTTTAAAAATTATGATTAACCGCCTGACATAATTGTTGGGATATGACCCCTTTAAGATCATTTTTCCACGGAACAAAGACATATCGAAATCAAAAATCGTGACCTCATAAAAAATATCAAAGCATTCATATAAAATGATTGGGAAAACACGCTGAATTATAAAGATAGAGATCTTTCAGCATACAAACATATATATTGTTGTGTCAAAAGAAAGGCATACATAATTCGCTAACAATCTTACATATGGCTTCGTATAGCGGTTGAAATACATAAATTTCTAGGCTTGTAGTAAGAATATTAAAAGTGTTTAAATGACATTGATTTTTTTTTACTTTTTAAGAAAAATTGATTTCAGAGAGAATAATACTCTCGTATTTTTATTTTTTTCTTTAATTTCGTAATAAAATATTGTTGTTTAGTTTGCGCATTTCTCCAAATATCACATCTTATTAACATTCCATTATATCCTATCATTATAATTTATAGTAAACCACTTAGCGCATCAGTATGTTCCCGACGTGTCCATACTTTATTCTAATGAAACGTTTAAAAATGAAAGACATACTTTGGTTATTATTTGGTTACAATTAAAACCAGTGCTTCTTGTTATCTTGAAGAAAATTTAAATTTGAATAATATATCAAGATATAATGATTCTTGAAGCAAGTATCTCATGTACAAGAGTAATATCTGTTTTATACGTTTTTTCCATTTTCGTCACATTTGAAAGTAGAAAAATAAAATAAAATTGCTTTGGAAATGAAATGCAAGGTTTTCAGATAAATCACTTCATAACCTTTTATATCTTGTGATGATCAATTATTTGTTCACCCGCAATACCTAAAAACTTTCATCGTTATAATTGAGTATTCGTATATAAATAAATATTTTTCGCGATTCAAACAAAGATTTTTCTTGAGGCGAAACGTTTTTAATGTTTCCGGAGCAGTTACTTTCATCATTTGTACCAATGGAGTTCTTGTGTCTTACTTCCAGAGCTCTGGAAAATGTAAAAGAAGAACAATTTAACTTTCGTTGTGATTATCATTGTGCTAATTCGCACGAAACTTCAGAGATTAAAAATTAATTATTGAAAGTGGCCGCGAGCTGGGAGAATTGCAAAGAGCTTCTCTGAGGGGTTGGTATTACTGAAGCAGCGTTTTCGAGCCGCAGCCACCGCCATCACAGCGACGAAGAGAGCAGGGTTTCGGTGACGTGGCATGGATGAAGATAAGGAGAGATTGTCCAAACACACGGTGAGGAGTATCCTAACTTTTGTCGAATCTCAATCCCAGAAATTTAAAGAATATTGAATTTTCCCTCTCTACAAAGTAATTACGTTCTTACGAGCGTTCCGTTAGGAAGAAGCAGTTGAAATCATATGGAATTCCATCGTGAGGGACGACACGAATTAATCTTCCGCAATGAAAATTTCTTACAATATGTGATGTGTCATATGTATGGAGAAAATATTCAATGTGAAATATATTTAATTTCTCGTTTTAAATGCATACGAACAATATTTCTTTACATTAAGATCGTGAAAATATTACCAAAATAACGAATTGGTATTAAACTATTTTCTGACCCAAACAATTTTTATACCAATATACTTACAATGAGCCAGGGAAATTTTAATAATAATAAATTGTATTGCAACAATGAAATCTGTTACGAAAGTAATCATGAATATTTTTTACATCTGGCACTTCAAACGACAGATTTTATTATATATCAATGTGAAATAAATATAGTACACGTCTTATTCAGTGACTTCATTGTAGTTTAGCCCACTCTCTCTTGATTCTTGGAGCAAAAAGTAACGCAGCCTGGTTTTCTTCTGAACATCAAATGTGGTTTTCATTTTCTTCAAAGGTCAGGTAGAGAAAATAAAATGTTTTTTGTTCTGATATTAATAACATCAGTCGAAATAAACCAGCAGCAATACTGTAGAGCGCTTTCTGAAAATATTTCTGATTCCAAAAGTTGCGATTAACCTCCTCCTTTCATGTTGCCATTGCAGCGTCTCTGATCGAGAGGTTCTACGGTTCGATCCTCGATACAGGCGAATTTTCAATTCTAGCTTTAAACCTGTGTTGAATTGAATAACTGTCTAGAGAAGGATTGTTGCTGATAGCTACTCTGATCGATGGTTTTCCGTGATTAACAAAAACCAACGAATGCTGGAGCACTATCCAAACAATACGACCGCTGACTGTCAACGACCTTCCTTTGCTCACCTTTGCCCTCCCCTTACCTCATAAACGCACAAAAACACTTACATGCACTATACTACCACGCATATTGGGAGATCAGTCGGAAGTTTACAGCCTATCCCTGCTGGGTCACTGCCAGGGCGGTGGAACATACCTAGATGGGGAAACTCCGCAAGCCAACCTGCAGGGCTGCGCCATCTCATGATCCATTGAGGACGAAACATCGCCACCTCTCAGGTATAAAACGCGACTAATGACCAAAGTATTTGACGCTTCGGAAAAAACAACTAAATACACACTTATTCACTCCTATTGAGGAGTTACTCTAAGAAGAGACCACTTTGACAGGTAGGGAAACAATTGACCGTCATGCAGGGTGATGACATTGCAAGAGATTGTGATAAAGCCTATCAAATGATCTAACTGTAACGGCCAAAGCGGTCCCTTCTTAAACAATCTTTCTATTGTGTAGTCGAGTCAAATTAGACCGAAATTTGGTGATTGAAGGGGAAAAATCCCGAAGTTTTGAAACTTGGCATGATTGTTTGTTGGTACCTACCACGTATTATACTAAAAATAGGCAAGTGTAGGGGTGAGCTGGAGCAAGTGGGTGGAGGCGTTCAAAGGTGATTTTTCAATGTTTTTTTCCATGTATCTCCATAACTATCAATATTTATGTTCTACGCAAAATTAAATTATCTCGTAATGAGCCTAATTTAACAATTTTGGAATAAATTTTCCCTGCTACACGTTTCATGCCCAAAATATCCGCAGAATAGGAATAATGAGGCTTTTCCCAAATTACATAATCATCGGCTCCCTTCCTCAAACATTGAGTGGGTCGTTCGTCATTGACATTCTCAGTTTTAGTTGTCCCCATATGTATTGCATAAATGTGTTTACTACATTTACGATATATGTAATTGTATATTTTTATGTAATTTGTATATTGACAGAAGCGAATGCAAGTATTATGGAACAATTGCAATGTTAAATATAATGTATATTTTTTTACGATTCTGTCTAACAAAAGATTCGGAGATTAGAGGAAATAGTGGAAGATAAACTTAGTGATCACCAATCTTGATTCAGAGAAATAAGTCAACCATTGATAACATATTTATAACAAGACAAATATTTGCGAAATCTCACGAGCATTATATTGAAATACATAATATGGTCGTAGCTTAAGTCCGTGCGTTTGATTCAGGTCTTCGGAGCGAAATATGGGAAAGCTTCGAATATTACCAAATACTCTTTAAACTAAGGAAACGTAGCCAATTAACCTTATCAGAAACCAAAGCTAAAGTAAAGATAAAAAAATCAGATGAGCGAGGACTTTTGACATAAAGTTTGGAGTCAAACAAGGTGATCCATTATCGGCAACACTTTAACATCACACTAGACGTTATTCTAAAAGTCATATTTGTAAAAGGTACTATAACCACTAGATTGAAGCAATTCATAACTTATGCAGACGATATTTATTAACAGCAAGATCTAAGAATGCATTAGGAGAAATGTTTAAACACGTAAAAGAGCAATCAGCAAAGTTTGGTTTAGCAATGAACCAAGAGAAAAAACAGTATACGAGATGTAAAGCTGATAATGCAACCTGCAGAGAAGAGGTTTTTGATAACCAAATGTACCAGGAAATAAACTTCTTCACAAACCTTTGCCAAAAAGTAAATTAGAACGATTTAATTAAAGATGAGATAACTGAAAGGATTGGTGTAGGGAACAGGGCTTACTTTGTTAATATAGATCTATCAAGATGTAAGCTACTTTCAGAAAGTGCAAAACTCCGACTTTATAAAGTCGCAATGAGACCTGTAGTAACATATGCAGCAGAGGCCTGGAACCTGAAGGAAAATGATGTTTATAAGCTAAATGTATTTGAAAGAAAAATATTGAGAAAGATGTTTGGTTCAATAAAGGTTGCAGGCGACCTTTCGAGGATAAGGTATAATCGTGAAATTAAAGCCATCAGAAATTCAGAAAACATTGCAAATCACATTATCTCACTTCGGCTTGGCAGGTTTGGACACCTATGTCGAATGCAATAAGGAAGAATGGTCAAAAAGGTTTATTATTGGCAACCGATTGCAGCAGGAAAGGTAGACCGTAAATCAGATGGAAAGATGAAGTTTTGAAGGACATTAAGAGATCAGGGATTAGGAAATGGCATTAGGTGGTTCGAGATAGAAGACAGGAAGGCTGTTTTGGGTCACGCCAAGATATTCAAGAGAATGTTGTGGCGCCTTAGAAGAAGATATATTGACAGTGTACACAATATTTTACCAAATATTTGTACTAGGTTATTTTCAAATAAACTATGTATTATTAATTTTCGTGCCCGAGGTAATATTGAACCCAACAATCTCGGATACTCGAAATAATTTAGAAAATAAGATTCTATAAGATGAAAAAATGTTGTTTTTCGCGCAAAATATGCAAATAAAATGTTTGGATAAATTTTGAAGAAAAAATTCATTCCGTGTATTGAATATATCCTAACCTCATTTTTACGTATAAGCGAAATATCTAAGGATGTGGCTGGCTGTAATTAAAAGGGAGACGTTTTCGAGCCTATAATTTAAAAAAATATTAATTTTACAACAAAATCTTATAGGGAACATTTTTGTAAGAAATTGTACCCACTTTAATTTTATAGAACCTAAGTTTCGGTAGGATTACTAGTTACGGAGATATAAGCAAAAATGTAGAAAAAACACCTTTTATTGCCCCTCCCCCAACCATCGGCATACCCCAACACTTCCCGACTTTCAATGTAATATGCCGTATGTACCAATCCTGCCAAGTTTCAAAACACCGGGCTTTTGTTCATTCGTTTTGTCTCCTTTGACTGGGCTTGCTACAAGCACAGCGCCCAAGTCGGCCGCTGCTGCTCCTCCGTCGCTGCGCTCGCAGCTCTCCCGACCTCCAAAGCTCGCTCGCGCGCCCACTCGAATTGAGAACTCGTTCGCGAGTGCGCTCCCGACATCCAAAGCTCGCTCGCGCGCCCACTCGAATTGAGAACTCGTTCGCGAGTGCGCTCCCGACCTCCAAAGCTCGCTCGCGCGCCCACTCGAATTGAGAACTCGTTCGCGAGTGCGCTCCCGTCCTCCAAAGCTCGCTCGCGCGCCCACTCGAATTGAGAACTCGTTCGCAAGTGCGCTCCCGACCTCCAAAGCTCGGTCGCGCGCCCACTCGAATTGAGAACTCGTTCGCGAGTGCGCTCCCGACCTCCAAAGCTCGCTCGCGCGCCCACTCGCATTGAGGACTCGTTCGCGAGTGCGCTCCCGCCGCCCTCCGCATCAATTTCGCCCGGCGAGTGACGTAAACGTGGATATTGATTAGCAAGCCAAAGCATTTGATAGGAAGTCACGCAGCCGGCGGTTCGTTATTTATCTTTGGATGCGGATGCCGGGACTCGGCCGGCAATTTAGAAAGGGACGGTTTCATAAATCGAAATGAAATCACGGCTTGCTAATTTCATAACGAAGTGTCAAACATTCTATCGAAAATAGTGACACGTGAATTTTTCTGTCAATGAGTTTTGGATCTGTAAATTTCACCTTTCAATACGAGTAACAGCACACAAAAAACGTGACTGTAGATAATGTAAAATAATGTTGGAAGTAAACAATGAACACTGCAAAAAAATGTGCGTGTCAGTGAGTTTTAAGTTTCTTTATTTTTAACAAACTTCATACACAAAGAAAATGCAAGAGGGCTGTTAAATGTGCGTAGATATTCATACTCTCAGAAGTAACTTCACAGAAGTAAGCCGTTTCATTTCAGCTTCTCCATTTACTAAACAATACTGAAATGTAATTAGATGCAATTTCATTCCTTAGACTTCCCTCGTTGTCAAGCCGTATTCTGAATGAATATGTATGCATGTATGTATATATGTATGAATGTTTTATGTTAGTGTACATGGATAATGAATGTGTGTGTATGCATTTATGCTATTTGTATGTATGAATTTTCTAAATAAGTATTTTTGCATATTTGGTATTTGATTTCTGGCAAACATTTGTTCATATTTTGACTTTAAAATTTTAATTTTAGAATTTCGAGGTTCTGACTTTCCAGAGAATGAAGTGTATTATAAAATTATTTATTGCTATCTCAATTATATGAAAAATAAGATCTGCAAAAAATTAAGGCAATAGAAAAAGTGTTTTTATAGAGGTATTGCAAACCCGAGTGTTGCAATGTACTGCGTCTTTATCCTAAAATTTTCGTTGATTCAGATATGCGTCCACCCAGCAATGATTAACGTACGGTCGACAGGTTCGATTCAGCTTGCACTGTGAACACGTCAAATGAAACTCAGGGGTAGTATTCCACGCATGTAGAGCCGGAGAGGAGAATATTCTACAATTCACTGCGCTACAACGAAGTGATACCTAGTTAAACTATTACGCGTTCGCGCATTAAGCAGTTCAACGCGATTTAAATCTCGTTGCAATTCGCTTCGCGCAAGTCCGGAAGATTGTATTCCACTTAGAACAACTGCCAATCCACTGGTCAGCCCTATTCGTCGTATTAGTTCATTTCACGTCACGAGCTCCCTGTTTCCACGCGAGCCCGCGCGAATTCGCTCCCGGCTCCTCCGGCGCCCGCTCGGGCGGCGCGTGATTAAATTCAGAACGAATTAGGAAGACGTAATCCGCGCCTCCCGCCATCGCCAAATTGGCGCAGTGGGCTTTGGACGCCAACCCCGAGTACGGGCCCCGCCGACAGGCCTCGCGCCCCACGCGGCGACTCCTGCAATTTCTGCCCGTTTATGTGTTCTTCTTCCGTTATGCTGTACTGTTATGTCGACTTGAGGAACGAGAAGCCACTCTTAACGACCGGCGTCAGTTATGGATTTAACACTTCGTCATCCTTTAAAACACGAAACAAAAGAGTTGTAACTATTGTTTCAGGACTTGCTATCTATTTCTTGTTTATATGCTTTTTACTATTTAGCAAACTACTTACGTAGTTACTACACTTACGTAGTTACTAGACTTATATAGTAGTATAAAGGAAGTCTTGCTATGTTTCATAAGCACGATCTGTACACCTTATATTTCCTTTTTTTATTTTAAAATGTAATATGTAATTTTTAAATAAAAAAATTAATGTAATTTGGATTTCAATATTGATTTACACTATTTCATTTATACTATTTATCACCATTTGATTTGATCTGCCCAGCCTCCCTCGCATTCTACTTGCTCCAGCCGCCCCCCCTTCCATCCGACCAGCTTCAACCACTACCCCGCCCCAGCCCTCACTGTCGCCGCCCCTGCAGCGCCAACACAGTCTCCCCACCTCCTTGGCTTTCTCCCTGCCACTCCCTCATCCCTCCAGCTCTAGCCATTCCCCCGCCCACGCACTCGCCGCCTCCCTAGCCTTCTCCTTACTCTCAACACCCCCCTCCCATCCCTCCAGCTCTAGCCACTCCCTAGCCCACGCTCTCACCGCCTCTCCACCCCGCAGCCTCACCGCCGCCCGCCCTGATTTAGAGCGGAGGCGGCGGTGGCGGTGGCGGCAGTGGCGGTGGCGGCGGCGAAGCGGCGACCCGAGGCACCCCGTGCGGCGGCGGGCAGGTAGCAGCGGTTATGGGCGATAATTAAAGCTATCGCTAATTGCTGCGGGCGGGCGAGGGCGTTGGGGCGTTGGGGCGTTGGGCGGAGGCGCGCACGCGCGGGCTGTCATCGGATGTATATGCCCCTGCGGGACGCGCGCCGGAGAGCGCCGGCCTCGGGCGCCGCATATGCAGATTCGACCGGCCCCTCCTCTCTCCTCCCCGCCCCGGCCCCTCCGCCACCGCAGCAACCGCTCGTCCCCGAGTCTCCACCTCGCTCCGCTCCCGCTCCCGCTCCCGCTCACCCCACATCGCTGCTCCGCAAGGCGATACGGCTAAATGGTAGGCACGTCCGAAGGGGCACGGTACAGTGTAAAAAGAAGGGAAAGGAGTAACGAGAGGGAATAGAAAGATATAATTACAACAATGTAATGTTACTAATAACCTCGTGACTAGCTGTTGGTCAGCGTGCACGCTTTCCATCACGCGGCTCCCAGGTTCGATTCCCAGTCAGGCAAGATTATAGGGTGCTTTTTCCTTGCAATGTCCCAGTATTTGTTGCAGTGTGACGATAAAATAAGTTACTTCTCAGGTTGAGAACACGGCGTGGGGATGTCTACGTGCTAATCACACGTACTCACTTAACATAGCCGCGTGGAAGGGACGTCGCCGGTAGGCCTGAGCCCATTCAAGAGTTGTCGCGCCAAGTACATAATGTTACTTATAGAGAAGTAAAGAGAAATGTAAGAAGGGAACTGCAAAGAGAGTGGTGTACCAAGGGGAATGTACATAGATTGATGTGAAAGTATGTAACGTAGAAATGATAAAATGCTCTACTTTACTTCGAATCCCTCTCTACAGAACTCGCGCTACGCCACAAGCTGCACAGTAGGTGCCCCACTGCACAGAGGTGGGCAAAGTTGGGAAAAGTCCAAAGTCCAAAATGTGCTTCATAAGTTTCATTGCACATGATGTATGTAATGTACGTATATGTGGCTGTGACTTGGCGTGACAGCCCGTGAACGCTCAGGCCTACCGGCGACGTCCCTGCCTTGCGGTCATGGGTTAAGGTTTGGTGTAGTTAGCACGTAGACATCCCCACGCCGTATTCCGGCCTTTTCACCCTGAGAAGTGAATTTTCTGATCGTCACACAGTAACATACACCGGGACATTGAAAGGAAAACGCACACTATAGTCTTGGCTCGACCGAGAATCGAACCCGGGGCCGTGCAGTGGAAAGCGATCATTTCACATGAAGGGGTACCGAAATGTCTCCTTCATCGATCCCCGATTACAAAAGGGAGGAAGAATCAAGTGTCTTCCTTCAATACAAGTTTCAACGTGCACAAGTGATGTGCGTCGCACGTCTTGGCTCTCGACCTAAGAAGAGAGGTGTATTTTTTCGATGCAAATATTTTCGATCACTCGACTAGTAGAATCGTACGTGCTGTGGATACGATACCTGAAGATATGTACTTTAAACCTGTATTTCTAAAAAAATATATTCCTTAAATAATAATTTAGTAATTTCAAGTAGAAACTTCACATGACACAACGGAATTACATTTTTAAATTCGGTTTTGCGTATTGTTTTTTAGTTACCTTCCGGGCATTTTCGAGCTATGATATTAACTGAAACTGATTCTTTAATTTATTTATTTTTCCAAACATTAATCAAAGTTTGCCCATGTTAGCCCCATTTTGCGTTACAGTCCTTTATTTATAACGATGCACACCTTGTACAGTTACCCTTTCTACCTACAATATTCATTTTTTTATTCTTCCTTCACAATCTGGTTCTGAGACCTCTGTTTTAACAAGAAGGGATCTGTATGATGATATTAAACACACCGAAAAGAAAAATACGGAAGAAAAAGTGTGAACTAGAAGAAAAAATCCCCCAAAAAAGGAAACAATTATTGTTTCTGATACACGAAATTGAAGGCGAAAATGGGATTATTTATTATGGGACAAACCTAAGCAAGAGTACGGAAGAACTAATGAGAGTAACACTGCCAGACGTATTTTATTTTTTCAATAAAAAAATCAACAGAAATAACAGTTCACTCTGAAGTTATAAAAAAATTAAAGTAATATTACAAACCGTACGGACAATTAAGACACTTAACTGAAAAAGCAAAAGGAGCCAGTAACAAAATGTTTAAACAAAGATAGAGAAAATGTCACCAGAAAAATATCCAGAGAGCAAACGATCAAGGAAATCCTTCGCTGGATGCTAATTGCATATGACCTACTGATTTCAAAAACTGAAAAGAGTAAAATTATCACAAAGGCATTTGACATAGAAATTACACCAATGTTAATGCCTTCAAGTACAAATTCACTTCTTGAAGAAGAGTCGCATGATGAAAGGTCTCATTTTGAGGTAATATTTGATAGTTAAAAATTATAAATAATTTTCATTATTTATTTATAACTTTTTATTTCCTAACCTTTCCAAAAAAAGTAAAATTATATAAATTATATATTCATTATTCCACTTTTAATCAAAAGCCATATATCAAATAGAAACTGAATAGCGGGAAGTCTATCGCCCACAAAACAGTTTCCCTATTTCAAGTTGTTCTTCAATATCTTCCTGGCATTAAATAAGGACCAAGAGTTTCTTATATTTAACTTTCTCAAAAACCTGTTTCCTTATTCTCTCCGAGTAATTTCTTTCTTGTGAAGAAACCTTCAACAAACCTCAAAAATATTCTTTCAAATAAATATACGTACGTCGTTTACGTCTTTTTACGCCATGCTTACGAAGCTACGCGACTGCCATAGACACAGAATCACGACTGAACTTGCACCTATGCTCCAAGAAATTGAAAACACACACACATATAGCTGTTAACGAAAAAAAAAAAAAAAAAAAAAAAAAGCGGAAGATTACCTACCCAATTGAGGCTTTCGGACCATTCTATCTTTTATTCCCAGTCAATCGCTTTCGTGTACAAGTCATACGCCTGGCATGCCCAGTTTTATATTAACATATTTTTCGTCTTATTACATACTTTATCAATGTTTCCTTGATCGTCTTATTGTATCTCTGGTAGCTCACATTTTAAAATCTCGTTTTATGTCACAATTTCTTCTTCAGTCCTCAACTTGAACTCGTGTTTCAGAAAAAAAGTACAAACTTTTTTAAAAGTATATAAGGATTATGATTTTATTGTTACTACTATCATATGCGTATATTACAGTTGTTATTCTTTGCCACATGTGTTAAATTCAAAGTAAGAGTGCTCGCTCCAACATTTTGCATGCATTTTAACCTGATATTATGATAATTAAAAATATAAAAATACTGTGCTTTCCTCAGATAAAGTTATATATTCAACATGAAAATAAATATTCAAAACAAACTTTTTGGGAATAAGTGAGTCATCCATAAATCCATGTAAACTGTAGTTGACTCAGAATATCGAAGGGCATAACCTGACTGACAAAGTGTATCAAAGTAAAGGGGAACTGCTGCCCTTGCTACTATCTGAAAATAGGAAAAGCATATTCTTGACACATGCAGATAGCAATTATTGGAATCAGAATAAAGTTTTGTAGCGTAATACGAAGGAGGATAAAATTAGAATGTATAAAAATGGGAATACACGAAAAGATTAATATATCAAGGCAGTTAAAATATTTTTCCGTCAGCCGCACTTTCAAGTTGAGTATTGCATGAGTGTCCGATAACGTGGGAAGCGGCGATAACTAGAAAAGCGAACGCGGCTAGTCATAAAAACCTTTGCCACATAAAATTAGAAGAATGTTGGTTTGTTATTGCTCGAGAGTTCGGGGAAGCTTGAATTCTGATTTCCCTGCCCATACCATGACCCGATTTACTGATGACTCACAAACAGACTCGGAAACCGGCACTGAGTTTGGTTGCCAAAAAGAAGCTGCTACGCAAGTGCGGAAAGACATACTACAGAATTTCACTCTGAGTTATATTCTATAAGTCATAGTTTTTCGAAAATACAAAAGAATTTATATCTTGAGGACGGATCCTGAAACGCCCCATTGACCTTAATAATGTGGCAGAGCACAATGAGGTGACTCATGTGCGTGCCAAGACATCCCGGCATTGAGAACAATGAAAAAGAAGACGAAATCGCTCGATGAAGAGAAGAGACAAACTACCTTGGCAGGGAGCCTGCTCTCAGTATTAGTGGTTACCACTCGAGAAGTTCGCAAATCTGTATGGTTTTACGATTCAGAAGCAGAATTAACACTGGGTATCTTACCAGATAAAATATTAACCTAAGTATTCCAAAGAAGATCCAACCACAAATTTACGTACTATTTTCTTACGAACACACCGTTTGAATATTGGAGTGTTGACAGTTTTCACCGACACTGACTTCATTGAGCTATGTAACCAGTTACTGTAAACATTAAATAACACGAAATATAAAATTATTTTCTGTTACATTTGGAATTAAACACAATCATTAAAAAATCTACACAAAACGTTCTGATTTAAACCAACGGCTTGTTTTAAAAATGATTTCATTTGAAAGCATATGTTGAAATCAAACGATAGAAAATGTTTTGGACCGATTTGCATTGCTACATCCAAAAGGAAAAGAACTGTGTGTTCACTTCTTACTGTTTGGAGTAAATGAAAACTAAAGACTACTATCCCCCGCCCCCCCCCCAAAAAAACTAATAGTTCCATACATAGGAGGAAATATTGTAGTACGTTACTATAATTTCACTAAAAGTGGGCTTACAACTGTTTACCTCTCCGAACCTTCACCTAAATCAGCAGGCCGGTCTCTCCACAACGAGAGAAGGGTGGTGGGAGGGTAGAAGGGGAAGAGGAGAGGGGGAGGCGGAAGCCGGCGCGAGAGGAGCTCCTCCAGCGCCCTCTCGAGTCGCGTTTGAATTCGGCGATGCGCTCTGGGCCGGGCCGGGCTGGGTGGTCGTGCTTTCATTTTACGGCACCCGCCGCGCCGTGCCGCGCCGCGCCGGCGCCGGACTCTCAGACAAAGGAGCTCCCCTCCCTTTCCCCTCCCTCCCCCCCCCGACCCGACGAGATGCGCCGCTTCTGCTCTCTGCACTTTGCAGAGCTCTTCATGTCTCGCAGTAATTGCTACGGTCTTTGAGAACTTCCGGTACACCCTTCAGGGTAATTCTGACACGTTAATTTACGTAATATTCAAAGTAGTAAGTCGTTCCTTGGATGTAAATACTTTCCGGTACACCGAAAGTTAAAATGCACGTCTTCTGACTAAGAATACTTATTTATATTCTTATTACCCAGTTACGTTAAAGTTTCGACAGTTGAAAATCTCTACGTTCCATTCAATATAAATAAGTACAATTTTTATTTTCTTGGAAGAAAGTTCATTTACTCTTTGTATATAGTGTTTACACTACGAAATGCATTAAATCTAATTTCCTTTATAATTCCTTTCCGAGAAAAAAGATTTCAAAGAACAAATAAACGGATTACTCCGTTGTTTTGTTGAACCCTAAATACTTCCCCTATTTGCTCAACCATAAAATTTCTGCAGAACAATTTGGGACCACGTACTCAAAGAACATTCAGAATAAGTAGCTCTACTTTTCACTTAACTCGACATTTTTCAAAAGAAAAAACAAACAAACAAAGTACAGTTAGTACAAGAAAGGAATTTTGCACAGTTATTCTTTGCAACAAGTTACATACTTCGACATTTTTAGCTGCTTAAATTGGATTAAAATATTGTTTTCTAATTTTTAATATTTTAAAAAAGTGCATACATTTTGAAAAATATCATATATGAAGAATATTGCAAATAACAATGCAGCGTTTCTAAGAAAATGTCAATCAGCACAGAAATATACATGTGTTTTCAGGTAATATTGCATGTCTCTAACTTTAATAGTTTACGAAAAATGGGACATAAACTTAAAAAAATGTAAAGTTATGGGAAATGACTGACAAAGATTTTACAGTACCTCAATGTATCCCCGCCCCATATTTTGCATTGTCCCTGGTTTCAACATCTTCTTGATGTTTTCTTTTTGTTTTTTATCTTTGTTTGCCTTCTTAGTTGTATCCTTATATTCTTTCTCACTTAATTTAATTCTTTTTTAAAAATCAATTTCTTTACACTCAGTAATCATGTTCTTTCCTGGTTTGATTGATAGTAACTTTTCTAAAACTTTAATTTTACCTATATTTCCTTTGTTAAATGCCAGAACACTGTCATAAACATGAAGTTATAGAAGTTCTTTTCCTACAAATATTGATTTAGGAATCCTTGTACAAACCACATTATTAAACAATTCATTTACATTTTGGGTTCTTCCATGAAGACACCTTTTCAACAATTAAGGATCATCTAGAACTCTAAATTTGGCTCCAATTAATCTGATACTGCCTTAGGAATATAATGTTTATGTATATGATGTTCTCCAGTAACTTTACTCCTATTTACACCAGCTCTGTTCTCATTTAGGACAAAGACCGTGTTGTGGGTTATCATCTGTGGAGATTTTATGAAAGAAAATGGCCCAAATATCTCTCTTCATGTCTTCCAAGAATCCAGTGTTTCTAATTATAGGTTAGCAGTGTGGCTGTCCTTCTCTGTAAGTCTCTGTTCTATAATTTTCTGTCTTCCAAAATCCAACCTTTTGACTCTTTTACAACTGTCAAATTCAACTCCTCAATCTCTTTTGAACATGCCCTACACAATCAAATTCTTCAATTTTAATGCCTCCATCAGGCTGACTTTCAACAACTCTTTTGTACCCTTTGCTGTCACCATCTCTTAGGTACTTTGTGTACACAGTAATTAGACTGTGATCGTTGAAAAAAGTGTACACCAAACACTTCCATTACTCCACTCCAATCCTGAAAAAATTGCCATACATGTAACTTCTTTTTTATGTTGTTTAAAAATTATTTCATCACCTTATAATTTTTCACATGTATTGCAATAATTAGATACTATTTCTACATCAATAACTCTTCCAGTATTCACACTTGTGACTAACAACACAGTACAAGCTTTAAGTCTCTTCTTTTGCCATGTGCCATCCAGAGTAATAGCAATATTTGTATGTATTTGATCATTGCATGCAACACATTCTATAGCTGCTTCATACATACAATCTTTAGCAACTTGTTCAGCTGCTCTTTTTAATAGTTTGTGGTAATTCAAAGATCTTGAGGGTGGCTTGTCAAGATTCATCACAGAACAAAATGTATTTGCATCTTTACATCTTCTTGTCTTCTTCCAATGAACATTATAACAAAAATTACTATTCACATAATAGACAGATTTTCTGCCTTTGGATGCATTAAAAGAAACAATTTGTGCTAATTATTACAAATTGTAGATAAATTTGAAGCCAAACCACCACAGTTCGCTGAATTTTTAGTGCACATGTCATCCACATCATAATATTTATACTTCATAAAATAACAAATAACTTTTGAAAATAATTCCAAGTTAGCTGTAATATTTATACTTCCTGTATCAGAAGCGAATAATTTTTTGCATTCATTACCACTCCCGAAAAGTTTCCTTCTCGAAGCTCTTCCACTGCAGCTGGGCGTTGTACGTTTCGCATTACCTTACAAATTATTCATTTATAATGTTTTCGTTGGCAACTGAGATAACCATTCTTCCTTCCTGGACCCCCTTTTCCCTTTTTAAACATTCCTTTTGGCTTCGTCATTGCTGACACAATAATCAAAACTACACAATAGTGAACCGTACACAAAACACTACAGAACACATTGTTTGCCTTGTTTACTAATATGAAACAAGTGAAAGTCACTGTAAACTCGCTGCTCAAAACAGAAGTACCAATCTCAACAAAAAGAAACTTTTCTCAATTATGAAGAAAGAATATTTCTCGAAATAACTGAAGAGAAACTCTTGCACGCGCAAAAGTCGTCTTAACTGTCACTGACAGTTCAGCTCACGGGTGGATTTCAATGCATTTAAACGACTTCTGAACCATTTTGCTAAAAAACTATACATATTCTGAAAGAGCAGACTCCACCCACTCATAATTATGCAAAAATCGAATTTTTGGACCAGCTTACAAGGTCCCTCGTTCATATACATCAGATATACCTAAGTAACAAATTGTGGATAACAACAGAAGAACATTATGAGAACATTTAAGAGTGTGAGAGAAATGAAGGGTAATGACGTAAAAGTTTAAGAGCTCTACAACATTCAAGAACATTACCGCCCGTGTCAAATTACCTTAAGAGCATATTCACTGTCATAAGGTTCAGCTATTTAAAAAAGCACAAAGTACAATGCTTACAAACATCAACAATGTTTACTCATGTCTAATAGTAAAATCAACATTTCAGGTGAAGAGTGCTAAATTTTATAGAAAAAAGCCTTATAGCATAATACTCTTCCGTAGAGGTTACTCCCGAATAGAAAGGTAAAAAATTAAACCAAATGAAGCATGACATACTACAACTTTAACATAAAAGTAATATTTTTGAAAGGTTTCTTATACTTCGTCCCACCACCCACATCCCTCTGTTGCCAAAAAGTGTTTTCTTTATTTTAATTTTTTGCTACCTTAACAATATTTTATCTGATTTGAAAAAATATGAAAAATAAGCATATTTTATAATATCAGTAAAACATTTTTTGATATTTTCACAACGCAAAATACACCCCCACAAAAATTGCAAAAAACAACAAAAAAATAAGTATTGCCTCTGAAAACTCTGGAACAAGCTCAAAAACAGTTTAAAAAGTTTCTCTCAAAATACAAATTGATGTGGAACTTTTTTTTTTAGATTTTTTCGACTGCTGGGATGTAATTAAAAAAACAACATTTTTCCCGCCTTTAAAACACCTTGATTTTAAACATATTTTGAAAATGATTACAACAGTTCTGTGCATTTATTTTAGTACTTATTATACACTTGTGTGAATTGCTAGAGCACCCAGTAAGTTTTGACTTTGGAATGTAATTACAAAACGCCATGTTTTAAAGCTTTTCTAGCAAAATAACCGATGTTGCCCTTTTTTTCATATTAAATCCTTGTGAAATCGAAGACATCTCTGTAACTCACCGTGCTTTCTCTGTCTCTGCCTCTCTCTGTGTCTCTTTCTGTGTCTCTTTCTGTATCTCTCTCTGTGTCTCTATATGACTCGCTTTGTATGTATCGTGTGTGTGTGTCTCTCTCACTCCCTCTCTGTGCCTCTCTGTCCCTCTTTGTAAGTGTGTGTGTCTCTCCGTGCCTCTCTCTGTGTGTGTCTCTCTCTGTGTGTCTCTCTGTGTCTCTCTCTGTGTGTGTCTCTCTCTCTCTCTGTGTCTCTCTCTCTTTGTGTGTCTCTCTCTCTTTGTGTCTCTCTCTCTCTTTGTGTGTCTCTCTCTCTTTGTGTGTGTCTCTCTCTTTGTGTGTCTCTCTCTTTGTGTGTCTCTCTCTCTTTGTGTGTCTCTCTCTCTTTGTGTGTCTCTCTCTCTTTGTGTGTCTCTCTCTCTTTGTGTGTCTCTCTCTCTTTGTGTGTCTCTCTCTCTTTGTGTGTCTCTCTCTCTTTGTGTGTCTCTCTCTCTTTGTGTGTCTCTCTCTGTGTGTGTCTCTCTGTGTGTGTGTGTCTCTCTCTGTGTGTCTCTCTCTCTCTGTGTCTCTCTCTGTGTGTGTCTCTGTGTGTGTCTCTGTGTGTGTGTCTCTCTCTGTGTGTGTCTCTCTGTGTGTGTGTCTCTCTCTGTGTGTGTCTCTCTCTGTGTGCGTCTCTCTCTGTGTGCGTCTCTCTCTGTGTGCGTCTCTCTCTGTGTGCGTCTCTCTCTGTGTGCGTCTCTCTCTGTGTGCGTCTCTCTCTGTTTTTTTTTTTTTTAACGACGGGGGAAATGCATTTACGCACTATCGACCCAGACTCACATATCTGGGCCGACTCGTGTGGGACTCATCCGTGGATAATACCCACTAAAACCCTACATCCTCCTTCGCCCCACCTACGGAACCGCCGTCAGGCATTACTTCGTTAGGTGGGGTGGTGGGGCTATTCTAGCCCTCCTCCTTTACGCCTTTAATGGCTTTCACTTCTCGCACGCTCTTCAGCTCTGAGGCGTCGCATGACCCGGGCAGCGTACGTCGCAATTGCGGCCCATCTGTCTTCCGTGGACATCATCAATGGGATGGTGTTCTCCGGTGTCAGGCGCTGTTGCAGGATTTCCTGCAGCTGGTCTCTTTCTCCTGAGAATCGCGGGCAGTTGTACATCACGTGCTCCACATCCTCCTCCTGTCCTGGGCAAGCTGGACACGTCGGGTCGTCATCTAGCTTAAATCGGTGCAGGTACGCTCTAAAGCATCCATGCCCCGTCAGCAACTGTGTCACGAAGAAGTCCACTTCTCCGTGAACCCTCGACGTCCACTCGTTGATCCGTGGGATAAGACGGTGGGTCCATCTGCCGTTCAGCGTTGCGTCCCAGCGGTTTTGCCACTGTCTCATCGTTTCCCTCTTCTCTTCATCCAGCGCAGCGAGGGCTTCTATTCGCGAGCCGTGTCTTCCCTGATAGTAGATCCGTCGGCGCTCGTCCGCCAGAATCTCTATAGGCGTCATTCCTGCTACTACGCATACGGCGTCATATGACACCGTGCGGTACGCACAGACCAC
The DNA here is from genome assembly GCA_038098605.1 of Gryllus longicercus. NCBI lineage: Eukaryota > Metazoa > Arthropoda > Insecta > Orthoptera > Gryllidae > Gryllus > Gryllus longicercus. Next base: position 503,039 of record JAZDUA010000765.1, on the reverse strand, counting down.
TCTCAGAGCACTCCGACGGTAGACAGATATGGTCCTCCTGGCGTATGCTGCTGTTGCCAGGGTGCTCGCCCAAATGGGCGCTGCATACAGCAGGGTCGAGCTAACCACGGTTGCGAGTAGCTTCCGCCTGCTTTGCCTGGGGCCACCGGTGTTCGGCATAATGCGCGACAGGGCAGAAATCACACCATCCGCTTTCTGGCTGACGAGTCGAAGATGTTCGTCGAAATGGAGACGCGCGTCGATCCATACGCCGAGGTACCGCAGGTGTGGCCCGGACTGGATCTTATGTCCCCCCACTCTGAGGGTGATGGTCTCCCGTGTCTTCCTGCTGGTAATCAGCACTGCCTCAGTTTTGTGATCGGCGAGGACCAGCCCGACCAAAGACAGCCACCGGCGAATTATCGCGATGGAGCGGTTGGCCACGAGGGTAACGTCCTCCAGGTGCTTGTCCACTACGACGAGCGCCACGTCGTCAGCGAAGCCAATGGTCTCCGCGCCATGTGGTAACTCCAATCTCAGTACCGCGTCGTACATGATGTTCCAAAGTAAGGGACCCAGAACCGACCCCTGTGGAACACCACCCGTCACATCATAGCGCCTCGGACCGTCATCTGTGTAGTACAACAGGACTCGATCTTTGAAGTAGTCGCTGATTATTGTCCTGATGTACACTGGGACTTCCAGGAGATGAAGGGCATTTAGAATGCAGCTCCACCTCGCTGAGTTGAAGGCGTTTTTAATATCCAAGGTCACGACGGCGCAGTACTTCTTAGTGCCCCTTCTCCAGCGTGCTCCTGATATGGCCTCTCTAGCAATGCTCACCACTTTACCGATTGCCTCCACTGTTGAGCGCGCCTTTCGGAAACCGAACTGGTTATCGGAAAGGCCGCTGTTGCTTTCGACGAAGGTCTCAAGTCTGCTGCACACAATTCGCTCCAGGATTTTACCTGCTGTGTCCAACAGGCAAATCGGGCGGTAAGATGACGGATCGCATGGTGGTTTCTTGCCCTTAGGCAAGAGCACTAGCCGTTGTCGTTTCCAGCAGAGCGGGAAGGAACCTTCCCTCAGACATCTCTCTAGAACGCCCAAGAAGAGGTCTGGGCGAGCTTCGATGGCAACCTTCAGAGCCGCATTTGGTATTCCGTCCGGACCCGGAGCTTTAGTGTCCCGGATCCGGCGGCAAGCATTCCGAAGTTCATCTGGGCTGACTGGGGGCACGTCCGTGGGTCGATGTATCGGGACTGCGTGGTTCGTCTCCGTCTGGGACGGGAAGAGAGTGGCCACGATGTTCTGCAGTAGGTTTGGACAGGTCGGGGACATGTTGACCGCGCCATTCAGCTTGGTCATAACGATTTTGTACGGCCTGCCCCATGGGTCCTCATCAACCTCTCGACACAGCTCACGCCAACAGAGACGTTTGCTCGCTTTGATGGCCTTTTTCAAGGCGTTGCGATCATTCCGGTGTTGTTCCCGCAACCTCTCAGAGTCGGGCCGGCTCCTTGCTCTTTGGCACAGACGTCTGCTCTTGATGCATTTCCTGCGCAGTTGAGCAATTTCTTCGTTCCACCAGTAAACCGGTGGTCGGCGGTCGCTTGGTGAGCACCTCGGCATAGAGGCATCGCATGCATTGACAACATGCGTCATGAGTTCCTCTGCCTGCTCTTCCGGTGGTCCTTCAGATATGGTCACATCTTCCATCATGACGACGAGGGCCTTCGTGTCCAGTTTTTTTGTGCTCCACTTGCGACTGGGCTGGTGCAGTGTCCGACGTTTCTCGGGTTTACCCATCTCCATGAGAATAGCATGATGGTCACTATGCGTGTATTGGTCGCTCACAACCCAGGTTAGACCCGAGCGAGCAATGCACTCGCTCACGAATGTCAAATCGACTATGGAGCTATCGCCATTTCGAGAGAAGGTTGGAGAGTTCCCGGTATTTGCTAGGACAACGTCCAGTGAGGCTAGATGGTCTAGAAGGGCCTCTCCTCTTCGGTTCGTTACCCTGCTGCCCCACGCTGTAGCCCATGCGTTGAAATCGCCAGCGATGATAAGGGGTCTCCGTCCTCGTGCATCGGCCACCAGTCTGTTCAGCAACGTTTCGAATTCGTGTATTGAGAGACTAGGGGGTGCATATACACTGTAAATGTATATGCCATCTGCCTCAACCCCGGTAAAGCCGGTCGATGGTACAGTTATGACCTCCCGGACCTGACGCAAACCGTAAGTCCATATCGCGGCTCGACTTGACCTGTCTGAAAACCAAGTAGGGCCCTCCATGTTCTTGTACTGCTCGCAAAGAATCGCCACATCGATCTTAAGGTCTCTCACCGTTTGTTGCAGAAGGTCCTGGGCCGCCTCGCAATGATTTAAATTTAGCTGGAGAACTCTCATTTTCTGTTATCCATTGCCTTCATTGCTACTTGATACGCCGGACACGTGAAACTCCCCGTCGGGTGGTTCCTCTTATCTTTGCAGAGCACACACCTCGCCTCAGGGCTTTTGCAGGCCTGACGTAAGTGGCCGTCTTCTCCGCATCGGTGACAGGATTTCGACCTGTCCGTCCCTTGGCAGTCGCGTGCCAGATGTCCGAACGCCCAACAACGATAACACCTCCGCACAATTACTTTTTCTCTAACGCGGCAGTTCACCCACCCAATGCGAACTCGGCCGCTCTTCAATGCCCTCCTGGCTAGTTCCGTCGGTAGACGGACCACTGCAGTTTGTGTGCCTCTGTAGGCCTTCCGCACGGATATGACACTTGCTAGCTCAACAGGTGATTTCACTTCCCCGCTTACAGCTTCACGCACTTCAGCCGCCGTTGTCAGCTCGTCAAGGTCGCGAATCTCGAGAGTCATTTCGTCTCTCCGTGTCGTTACTCTTGCTAACTCGCCCAGTTTTCTGGAAATAGCTTCAGATATCTCGGAGGCTGCTGCAGATTTCCGCAACTCCAGCAGCAGGTATCCGGCTGCATTCCTCCTCACCTTTGCGACGTTCTCACCAGCATCTTTCAGAGATGGGTCGCCCTTGATCTGCCTTAGAATGTCAGCATAGGAAGGGCCTTCGTCATTTGCCTTAACAATAACGCATTCGGGGCGATAAGAGCGCGGCTTCGGCGGCCTCTGTCTCTTCCTTCTTACGACATGCCAATCCATCTCATGATTTTGGCATGGTGTCTCATCAGATGGTTTGTGCAGTTCCTGAGGAACTTCAGCATGTTGAATGTTCCTTCCCTGCACCGACTCTGATAGCTTCTTCTCTGCCACTGCCGTAGATTTCAGCCGTCTCACTTTCCGCGACGAAGTTCGTCCACCGCCTACTGCGGTCCGCAACTCCGCCGCCGCTGTCGAGGGCCCGCCACAATCATCATCATTCGGGCCAATATCAGAAGTCTGCGGTGGGGCCTGCGTCTCCACCTCCACCGTCCTCAGGCAAATCACATCATTAATTGCGGTTCGCAACTCCGCCGCAGCCACCGAGGGCCTACCACGGTCATCAGAATTCCGGCCAACACCCGACGTCAGCGGCAGAGTCCGTGTCCTCGCCTCAACAGTCTTCGGACCAATTACATTGTTCCCCGCAGGCTGCAACTCCGCTGCTGCTGTCGAGGGCCCTCCATAACCAGCGGTATTGGGATCGACACCCCATGTCTGCGGTGAAGTCTGCGTCTCCGCCTCAACTGTCTTCGAACTAATTACCGATAGTGACTCCTCCATGTCCACCATCTCGTCAAAGTCAGCTCTAATGGAGCTCACCATACGCTTTATCTCCCCGTGGACATTATTCCTTGGCAGGACAAAATTCAGGAGATCCCCGATCTTCTTCCCCAACTCCAGAAACTTCACTTTCCTATTCTCCTCCCGGACACTCTTGTGAGCTTGGCTCCCCCCAAAATCCATGGAGCCGGCACCGACTATCGGGGCTTTCACCCGATCAGAATCGGTGGCGAGATTCGGCGTCAACGCTCGACTCGCTTGGGGTAGTAAGTTTTGAGGCTCACTCATACCCATCACTGGTTTATTTTCGGGGTGACCTTCCCTTAGCGTTTTATATGCTACCGCCAGCAGAAATGGAATTGGAAGGAGGGTGAGAAAGGAATTTTCGTAGGGATAGGGAGCAAAGATCCCATTAGCTACTCAGTCCACCTATTGGATCTTGTGGGATGGGAGGAAAACTAGGTGGGAGAGTAGGGATATTTGGGGAAAGGGCAGCGGACAGCTGCTCCTTTTAGTCGCCTTTTACGACAGGGGGAGGTCCCGTGGCGCTATTCTACAAAAACCCCGGCACCACACAGGTTGCGTCTCTCTCTGTGTGCGTCTCTCTCTGTGTGCGTCTCTCTCTGTGTGCGTCTCTCTCTGTGTGCGTCTCTCTCTCTGTGTGCGTCTCTCTCTCTGTGTGCGTCTCTCTCTGTGTGCGTCTCTCTCTCTGTGTGTGTCTCTCTCAGTGTCTATCTCCCTCAGTCTCTCTCTGAGAGAGACTCTCTCAGAGTCTCTCTCTCAGAGAGTCTCTCTCAGAGAGTCTCTCTCAGAGAGTCTCTCTCAGAGAGTCTCTCTCAGAGAGTCTCTCTCAGAGAGTCTCTCTCAGAGAGTCTCTCTCAGAGAGTCTCTCTCAGAGAGTCTCTCTCAGAGAGTCTCTCTCAGAGAGTCTCTCTCAGAGAGTCTCTCTCAGAGAGTCTCTCTCAGAGAGTCTCTCTCAGAGAGTCTCTCTCAGAGAGTCTCTCTCAGAGAGTCTCTCTCAGAGAGTCTCTCTCAGAGAGTCTCTCTCAGAGAGTCTCTCTCAGAGAGTCTCTCTCAGAGAGTCTCTCTCAGAGAGTCTCTCTCTCACAGAGAGTCTCTCTCTCACAGAGAGTCTCTCTCTCACAGAGAGTCTCTCTCTCACAGAGAGTCTCTCTCTCACAGAGAGTCTCTCTCTCACAGAGAGTCTCTCTCTCACAGAGAGTCTCTCTCTCACAGAGAGTCTCTCTCTCACAGAGAGTCTCTCTCTCACAGAGAGTCTCTCTCTCACAGAGAGTCTCTCTCTCACAGAGAGTCTCTCTCTCACAGAGAGTCTCTCTCTCACAGAGAGTCTCTCTCTCACAGAGAGTCTCTCTCTCACAGAGAGTCTCTCTCTCACAGAGAGTCTCTCTCTCACAGAGAGTCTCTCTCTCACAGAGAGTCTCTCTCTCACAGAGAGTCTCTCTCTCACAGAGAGTCTCTCTCTCACAGAGAGTCTCTCTCTCACAGAGAGTCTCTCTCTCACAGAGAGTCTCTCTCTCACAGAGAGTCTCTCTCTCACAGAGAGTCTCTCTCTCACAGAGAGTCTCTCTCAGAGAGTCTCTCTCTCACAGAGAGTCTCTCTCAGAGAGTCTCTCTCAGAGAGTCTCTCTCAGAGAGTCTCTCTCAGAGAGTCTCTCTCTCACAGAGAGTCTCTCTCTCACAGAGAGTCTCTCTCTCACAGAGAGTCTCTCTCTCACAGAGAGTCTCTCTCTCACAGAGAGTCTCTCTCTCACAGAGAGTCTCTCTCTCACAGAGAGTCTCTCTCTCACAGAGAGTCTCTCTCTCACAGAGAGTCTCTCTCTCACAGAGAGTCTCTCTCTCACAGAGTCTCTCTCTCACAGAGTGTCTCGCTCAGAGTCTCTCTCAGAGTCTCTCTTAGTGTCTCTCTCTCTTAGTGTCTCTCTCTCTTAGTGTCTCTCTCTTAGTGTCTCTCTCTCTTAGTGTCTCTCTCTCTTAGTGTCTCTCTCTCTTAGTGTCTCTCTCTCTTAGTGTCTCTCTCTCTTAGTGTCTCTCTCTCAGTGTCTCTCTCTCAGTGTCTCTCTCTCTCAGAGTCTCTCTCTCTCAGTCTCTCTCTCAGTGTCTCTCTCAGTGTCTCTCTCTCAGAGTCTCTCTCTCTCAGTCTCTCTCTCAGTCTCTCTCTCAGTCTCTCTCTCAGTGTCTCTCTCAGTGTCTCTCTCAGTGTCTCTCTCTCAGTGTCTCTCTCAGTGTCTCTCTCTCAGTGTCTCTCTCTCAGTGTCTCTCTCTCAGTGTCTCTCTCTCAGTGTCTCTCTCTCAGTGTCTCTCTCTCAGTGCCTCTCTCTCAGTGCCTCTCTGTGTCTCTCTCTGTGCCTCTCTCTCAGTGTCTCTCTCAGTGTCTCTCTCTCAGTGTCTCTCTCTCAGTGTCTCTCTCTCAGTGTCTCTCTCTCTCAGTGTCTCTCTCTCAGTGTCTCTCTCTCAGCGTCTCTCTCTCAGCGTCTCTCTCTCAGCGTCTCTCTCTCAGCGTCTCTCTCTCAGCGTCTCTCTCTCAGCGTCTCTCTCTCAGCGTCTCTCTCTCAGCGTCTCTCTCTCAGCGTCTCTCTCTCAGCGTCTCTCTCTCAGCGTCTCTCTCTCAGCGTCTCTCTCTCAGCGTCTCTCTCTCAGCGTCTCTCTCTCAGCGTCTCTCTCTCAGCGTCTCTCTCTCAGCGTCTCTCTCTCAGCGTCTCTCTCTCAGCGTCTCTCTCTCAGTGTCTCTCTCTCTCTCAGTGTCTCTCTCTCAGTGTCTCTCTCTCAGTGTCTCTCTCTCAGTGTCTCTCTCTCAGTGTCTCTCTCTCAGTGTCTCTCTCTCAGTGTCTCTCTCTCAGTGTCTCTCTCTCAGTGTCTCTCTCTCAGTGTCTCTCTCTCAGTGTCTCTCTCTCTCAGTGTCTCTCTCTCAGTGTCTCTCTCTCAGTGTCTCTCTCTCAGTGTCTCTCTGTCTCTGTGTGTGTGTGTCTCTCTCTAAGTTAAGTTATGTGGATTGAATTTGCCAGATGACAACAAGCGATCTTTCTTTTAATATGAAACGTTCCATGAACTTCAAATATTAATTTATAGGATGGAAGAGTAGTGATATGAAAACTGTAACTCGAAATGTAAAGAAATATATATTTTTCTTATAGTTGGAAAATAAAATTCATTAATATTTGTATTACTACGGAATTTTAAATATTTAAATATCTTAAATATGGGTAAATTTTGTTTTAATAAAGTTGATATCATAGTATTTTACGATAACTTTTATATCGGACTTGGGCGAAAAAAATGAACTTAACAGACAATTGAAAGTTCGGAAAAACAAACTTGAAAATGTGAACTAAAATATTTAGAATATGATATTCACAATAACATGAGGTTGTCGAATAAACGCGATGTAATGTAAAATTATGTTGCAAAATGTGTGTTACAGCAGAGGATATTTGAAAAAACACTATTTAAACAAATAATTTCCTCAATATATATAGTTCTTATTAAAAATTTCTCACGAACTAAATGTAGTAGTAACGTTTCTCAAAGTCCCCTAAGTCCTTGAAATTTACGCGCCATGGGGCCGGTCCGAATGGCGTCTCATTTGAAGCGGCTCTGCCCGTCCGCAATGAACGTCGATCACTGGACGCAATAGGCTGCGCGGAGGGAGACGCATGGCGTCATTTCGCGTTTGTTGCGCTGCCCTAGACCTCGCAATGGACGCTGCCCTGCTCTGCCCCGCCCCGGACCTCCCCGCCACGCACCGCAAAGCTCTCCATCGCTCGCCACGCACCCCCGCTCCGCTCCCCACAACGCATCTTACCCGCGCACCACACACGCCGCCCTTCAACTCTTTGCCCCTCTCCAACACTCTCCGACACTCGCCGATCCTCTCAGACACTCACCACCATACCCCGACACTCTTCGACACTCCCCGACATTCTCCCACTCTCCACGACAGTCTCCAGCATTTCAGACAGTTCAGGACGCTGCTCACTCTCCAACACTCTTCGAGACTGGCCAACACTCTGCGAACTTTTCTGACAGTTTCTGACATTCCATTTTACTTCCGACTCCCTCTCCCTCCCTGCTTCCCATGTTGCAATTTCACTCTCCTGACCGCCCACCTCAACACGCCACTGCCCGCTAAGTTCCACCACGCCATGCCATGTTCTGCGCGCAACACTTTCCCTCGCAAACCCCGCCACGACACACCCATACCCTCCTCGCCACGCCTCCCCGGCCTTGCTTGCGATATTTAGGGCGAAGCTTTTGAGGCAGCGGCCCCGTCAATCGGCGAAACGAGCCCCACCCCCACCCTACCCACCCGCGGAAGAAGTGCGGCGCATCCATCGCCGGGACTTTGCCACTGAGCCCCTGGGCGGCGCCGGCCCCCGCCCCCGCCCCCGCCGCCCGCGCCGCTCGCCCGCACGCTCGCAAATAAATAGCAGGCGCCTCTGCGAGCGGCGCACGACCTCTCGCTGGGCCACGCCCCCTCGCCCTGCCCCCCGCGCCGCGCGAATTCGATCCCAGTAAATTAAATGGGGCCGATGCTTTTTAAGCGCGCGGTTAGCGATGGGATGGGGATGGGAATGGGGGTGGGAATAGACGCGCCGCCCTCACCCCGCGCTGCTTCCACTCCTGACGCACTCCAGCCCCCCCCCCTCCCGCAGCCGCTTCTGTTTTCTGTTGCTTCTGGGTCATTGTGTCGCTGACACTGTCTTCGATTTTCTTCTACGATTTTCGAGTGTTTTGGTTCACACCTTCAACACCAGTTTGGGAATGTGTGGGAATAAAAATAGTTTCTTTTACATGGGAGCAGACATTTCTTGCTACAAAATATTGCCAATGACGCTCTTTCCTACTTCATAATTAAATTAAGTAGAGTAAGAAGTCCCACTAATGGTTCTGGAGTTCAAGATAACGTGTGATGATACTTTCCTAAACGACACTTATTTATTTTATTTGTAATAAAAAAGTATTAAAAATATAAGGAAATTCAGGTAAAACAGTAAAGGACATTCCTTCTACACATTTAAAGTGATATTTCCACCTTCTTTTCCATATTTGTGTAGAATTATTGACAAGAATGACTTGTATTATTTTTTTATTCTAAATCTTTCACCATTTCTTCAAGAGAATTCATTTATGCAAAACAAAGGAAGAAAAAATACTTCGCGACTTATAATAAGACGAAAAATAATTCTGACGAGGACTTAAAACGAAGTGCTGATCGTACTATTTCATTTCAGATAATTGTGTATTGTTAAGACGAAATAATTGTTAATGCTGAAGTGTACATACACTGAGAATTAACACTGCAAATGTGACTCTCCCAACAGCAAGTTAACATCATTTTCATTTTATTCCATTCAGCGAAAACGTTTCATAAATTTTGGTGCCGCTGTTTCGACTCCGCGTTCACCTGTGTGACGACTAACTACAGACGTCCTCGTGTCATTTGTTCTCTCAGCGCACGGACAGCAATTAGTTCGCTCTCTACCCGCTTGTTTGCGCCACCGAAATTATCTGCTCGTTCACCTGTTCCAGGGCAGCGCGGCTCTTGGGCGCGTACTCCTGCCGCGGCGGCACCAGTAGGTCATTAGGCCTCCGTCCGATTCTGCTTACTTTCCGCATTGCGTTTGACGTCCCAATCAGTAGACGCTTGCAGAAAATCTTGGCGTGTTTGCCGATTAATGTTAGCACAATATCGAACAGGATTTCCCCGGGAAACGGTTCAATAATTTGCGTAAATATTTAGAGACTCGCCGAAACAGACCTCCGAATAAATTTGCAGGACTTGCAGTAATGTAGTGCGGCAAACACGCCAACTGTTGTCGGCCGCTTTGTTCGGAATAAACTGCTGCGCGGCGCCGAATCTGCCGGCGTGTTATTGCCGGAAAACAGACGCCGCGCGACAATGGAGGCGGCGGCGGCGGTGGCGGTGGCGGCGAACGGGCGGGGCGATGACTCCTGGCGGCGGCGCGTCGTAAAGTGCGCGGAGTCTGAGCGACGGCTCACAAATCGCGCTCGACGCCGGGGGACCAACGCCCCTCCCACCTGGCCCCTTGCCACTCCACGCCTCTTCACATCGCGTCTCTTCTCGCAACGTCCCTTCTCGCCGCGCCCATCATCACCGCGCCCGTTCTCATGGCGCCCGTACTCACGGAGACCGCTCTCACCTCGCTCATTTTCAGCGCGCATTATCACCGCGCCCGTTATCACCGTGTCCGTTATCATCGCTCCCGTTCTCACCGCGCCCATTATCACCGTGCCCGTTATCACAGCGCCCGAACTCACAGAGCCCGTTCTCACTGCGTCCGTTCTCATGGCGCCCGTACTCATGGAGCCTGCTCTCACCACGCCCGTTATCAACGCGCCCGTTATCAACGCGCCCGTTATCAACGCGACCGTTCTCACGCAGATCGTTCTCATCACCCCCGTCTTCGAGGAGCCGCTTCTCACAGTGCATGTTCTCGCCGCGCCCGTTCTCAATTTCAATAAATGAACAAAATTTTACTATATTGGTGAAAAATTAAAACTAAACTTGAGGCATTCATATAATAATATTGATTTTTAGTAAGAAAGAAGTAAGAAGAAGAGTCGATTCTCGGTTGCATGTTAAATATCATTTCTAAGAATTAAGCAAATCAATTATCTTACTACTTTTATTTTTTTATCATTAAAGTATTCTTGAAAATTCAGGTGTCTACATCGTTCAAAATTAAACTTTCAAGAAAGACACTATTTCACTCTATTTTCTTAAAACAAATATAGGCATTTACAAGCCGGCGTCCACATTAGTTACGGCTATTGTCAGTTACAAAATATTGTACCTGTGACCAAATACAGTAGGTAGCAGCTGCGACAGGTTACAAGTGATGTTTGCAAACAACCGTCATGTGCAGAGACAAAGCTCCCGGCGGCCACTGCAGCTCTGCTTAATCTGGGCTGCGCTATGCGCGTGCACGGTTCACGGGCCGCGCACACGCCCTGCTTTATTGCATTGCATAGTGGCGACATTGAGACATCTGCATGGACACCACTCGACACTCACCTTTGCCTTGGACGCGTAAATACGTGTGTCTACCTTTGAATTGTTGTGAAATGTTGTTGGCGAGCTGAAGTTCTCACTAATCAAAAACGTCTCTCCGCTGTAATGAATTGCCAATTGGTCCCGTGTCGTTTAAAGCTTTACGTCTTTTGATTAACACGTTATAAATGCTTGTCTTCAATAAAAATGCGTCTTTTTACCTCTTTCTATGTCGTTATCATGATATTGTGATGGGTTATTATGACTCGAAAGTCATGTATACGTAATAGGAGTTTGTTAATGAAATTTGTCGGAGGTAGACGTCGACAAAAGAAGTCGGACGTCAAAACAAGTCAAACTCAAGAAAGTATAGTATAAAGGTCAATAGTTACAAAATACGGTTTACATAGGTATATCTTATGTCAACTTGGTAAAATAAAGGGATATTATTTATTATTCGATGTGAGCAGACTTATTGCGTTAGATCATGTTTTTTGATGTACAGAACTTTGTACGATAAGAGGAAAAGTAATATATCTAAAATTATATAGCGAATAACTTTCGAGAGTTAATCCAATATCCACTGAAGTGAAAAGATAAACTATTATAGAACTGATATGATCACCAATAAGTGGGCTTAAAAAATAATTGAGAACAGGCTTAGGAAATATTTCTAATGTGTGGTGATCGCGGACATCACGTAGATATCGTAGATATTGTAAGAAGAGACGCAGAATGTCTAGATCTTCACCTGAACGCAGCCAAGCTCAACTGAAGAATTATTGACATTCTTAGTATTGAGAACGTGCGTTGGGACGCTTGTAGTGATCAGATCTGAGACATAAGGTGGATTAAAATAAAATATTTTATAATTTTTTGAAGTAATTATAAATATTTTATAAGTTGTTAAAATGTGAATTTGCTTATTTCTTCAAAAGGTTCTATTACAAATAAATTTTAAAAACATACCCTCAACTCTTCAATTACTCGTAGTTTATTAAGTAATTTCATTAGAGCAGCGCTACGAATGTAATGTACTTTCTTAGCTAAGTAATTGCTCTACATAAACATATTTGATTAGTCTCACGTGTTCTGTCGAACGAGGAACTGAGTAATAGTAGTTTATGCAACTATAATGTTCAGCTTTATTGCATGAGTGCATGTTTTGGAAACGAGCGACGTCAGGAGCAAGTATTCAAATTTGTAGAAATGCAAACATCATTATAAACGAGTTGCATACGGTGTTGTTTCTTACAACAGAATTATAAATTTATAAGAGAATCGAACTTCATTTTGCGAAACAACTTTACATTCGGTTTACCTCCCTACCTCCCTACGGATAGGTATCTCGCTGGAATTCGCTAAATGTGTGATGATGCAATCATTTGTGTCGTAAAATGTGAAAACGTGATCATTTGTGCCGTAAAATGACCAATTATAAACGATTTCTTGTAAAAGAAAAGGTCATTTATAAAGCTGGTATACAAAAATATATTTAATATGCTTATCCAATACCTTTCTTACACCTACGTTCAAGCCGTTTACCAGTGATGCAAATAAGGATGACCTTTATGACAACAAAAGCTGAGTTTCACTCAATAAAGTAGCTAAAAGTGCTCTTTGTGACAATATTGCAAAATTACTCAGAAATGACGAGGAGGATAAGTTGTAAATGCCAGCGAAATGTACAAAATAGTAAGTTTCGAAAGAAATGGAGCCGCGCAGGTCGCTGGAATAGCAGGAATCGTTCCCGAGGTTATTTCGAACACTCACCCCTTCTTATGCGCTGTTGCGAAACTGACGAATTAATTTCTTGAAAAATGAAGGGAAATAAGCGCAGGAGAAATTCTGGCCCGCGAATTGTACGATACATCTTTAGGTCGGACTAAAAAATTTGAACTTCGTAATCATAATCAACCCCAAATCTTGCTAACACCAGTCAACAAACATATAGGTGCCGCAGATATTAAACTTTTTTTCTGGGAATTTCGATGTCACTGATTCCAAAAATGTATTAGTTTCCCCCAATCAGCTCGTGTTTTGAAAATATAGAATTATCATCATATACCCGACTTCTAAACTATGTGTACTAGAATTTGGGAGCATCAATGGCATGTGGACATAAAATATTTACTTTACTGATTTCGTGTAAAATAAAATAAATTTGATTTTATAAATGAAATATATTAAGATAACTGTTAATCACATAATATCCATCGAAATGTTTCAAAAATTCACAAAATCAACCATTCATTGAACACTCCCAAAATGTTTTAAAATATTTTTTTTGGCTTCAGAAATGTCATAGCATTCGCATAGCATATTCCAACAGTAGTCTGCCATAATGTGGTATCCCATTTTTCTTGGGATACACACATTATGGTGAATATCTAGGTGAAATCTTTCACCTTACTCTTTACTTACATCAAGTGAAGGAAAGCAATCCAAGTGGCTATGTAGGTAATGGACCTTAAAACTCATTGCAGCCAAACACATGCAAATTGGAAAGCATTGTTTCTACTAATTGTGAAAAGTTTTCTACTTTATGCTTTCCTATGAATTTGTTCGCCACTAGAAGAAAAGAGGACCAGGCACTCGGCTCAATTTCGCTCATGAATTCCAAGAAATTTGGATCATTTGCGAGCATTCTTACTTGAGAACCATAAAAAATACCTGTTTTAAGCCTCTTTTTGGTGACTCCCGAAAATGTACGTTATATATTCTGGAAGCACAAACCATTGCATCCCCAACGACTGTACAAATAACAACATAGCACATATGCAAAGGTACAGGATCGGAATGTCTATAGGCGGCGTTTAGGAAGCGCGAAGGAGCTCAGCACTGGGAATGTCCCCAGAGGAGCAGTTGGCACCGTAGGGGCCCTGGTAGGTTCTTAGGCGCGGATCGGAGCTAGGAAGAGAATGGGTGAGAATGGAAGAAACGCAAAACGATAAAGCTAGACAAGAATCTAGAAAATAAAAAACAAACTTGTGGGAGAACTTCTGTGTCATTTTAGCACCAGTAGTTTCCAATGCTGTTAAACTATGAAACAATTGGCTCTTCTACCTAACAGTGAAGAAATTAGAAATTTGAAGAAATTGGCTCACTTCCGCGAGAACTTGGCGAGCGACATCACCACCCCACTCGCACCGGTATCCGAAAAGGTAAGGCATTTATAGCGCGAAACTTTTAATGGAAATTGTGTCCAGGGAGGATCCGGCCTTCCATCTAACCATACCAATAGGCGGCCAAATTAATTCAAATTTTGTACCAGAGTTAGAGCTCATTCAGTGAGGCAACTCTTTGGAGGTATTTAAGAAGACAAGATGATACATTTCAAACATGGCGCCTTAGATATTTTGGCCCCCAAACCCTCGGATTCGCTCAAAAGTAGCAAAAAATTCATTTTATGTGAAACTCTTTGAAATGAACCTTCAAACTGCTTGCCGAAGTGACCGGTAGGTCGCTCCATCTCCTGGCTTGCCGGCGGAAAAATGTACACATTGTAGTGCAATATAATTTTTTACACATAAGACACGACTAGATCGCATTGTTTGAGAATCTGGAGCCGCGAGCAGTTTCGTAGCAATAGTGTAGACAAGCTAAGTAATGCGCGTATTGGGCGAATTGAAAGTCCGATGGTACGTTGGCAGCAAGCATTATCATGTAGTCTCCGTGAACCAGCGCTTCGAAACGTGGCAAAAGCAGCGTGCACAAGCACACAGAGTGAATAACGCAAAGATAACTTTATTTGCGTCCAGACAAAGGTAACCGAGAACACAAAAACGCGATGCACAGAACTTTTCGTTCCAGTTTGTGCAAATGCTCTCCCAGTCATCTAAGCAATATTTCGCAGCCTCGACTTATTATTTTGCCATTAAGTCACGTGTTTCGCTACGCATGTCGAAGTTCACAACAATGATCTGGATTTCGACCTACACGATTAACAGCGAACTTCTTTGGGCCTGTGTAGCCCTTTCTCACTGAGAGAGCTGACTCAGGGCATCAAATGATGTCACTACAGAGCCTCTGACTGGGAGATCCTAAATTCGAGTCTCGGCGGTGGCAAAATTTTCAAAACAAAGATAGGTCGAGTTCTGTCGCTGCCTGGAGGAGAATTCCAGACGCCAGCTGCTCTGATCGGTAGTTTTCCGTGGTGTCTCCGGTCCATGTTAGGCGAATTCCCGAGCAATACTGTAACAAACGGGCCACGGACCGCGCGCGGTCTTTCCTTCCCATTCCTTGTACTGTCCTACTCCTTACTTACACGCACCTACTTACATGCACTACACTCTGACACTAGTTGGGAGACTAGTCGGGTATTTAGAGCTTATCCCGACGGATGCGGTATAACGTTGGTGAGAGATACCTAATTGGGGGAAAACCCCGCTAGCCAACGGTAGGTCGGCGCCGGATCTCGCCATCCAGCGGGGCAAATATCACCGCCATTTCCCGAGCAAAACATGCACTATACTTACGGGAGTAACACCCTTATCATTTCACGCGCCTCGAATCACTAATCAATCGATCAATCCTCGCGGTATCGAATACTTTACGATAAGGGCTAACACGCAAACAGTTTGTTGCAGGGCATGCCGGATCTGGTCGTAACGTCAGCCTATGCGGAGTGCACTCACGCGTCCAGCGGGCGACCGCGCGCCCGGCCGAGTGGCGTGCGGCGGCGGCGGCGGCGGCGGCGGCGCGATCGCGCGCGAGGCCATCGAAAATTTGGCATCGCCGCAACGCGCATTCGTCGCCGCGCGGCCGCACTTCCGCCAATCCGCGCGCAGACAAACGACAGGCGCCGCAGCGCCCGCGGCGGCCGCTCGCGCTACTAAATACTCATTCAGGCGTTCGATATTTCATTAAATTTTATGGACCTCATGCCCGCGCCCTTGCTCCGCTCGGCCTCACTGGAGCATCCGCCGCCCCCACCCGTGCCTAGGCGAAGGGCAAACAGCCCTTTCACTCACGCCCTTCCGTTCCCCGCTGCAATCCCCGCAGCCCTGATTGCGTTCCATAGCCGGCCGGCAGGGCGACTCATTCTGCTCGGGTTCAAGGCAAAATTAAAATATGAAGCCCTTTGTTTAACTCGGGGGTCGACAGACTTATTTGGACTCGTGCCCGTTTATTTTTCAGAAAAAATACTTGGTGTCCCCGTGGAGATGTAACCTCATTAATCGAATAAACAGTGATGCAGCGACAAATTTGCTCTCACGCCTCCATTATAATCTCTCATTTATTCTTTTATGTATCTACGACCTTTAAGAGAGACTACTAAAGAAGATGTATTCCTTGTGGATCGATTATAATCTGCCTTGTATAAGTGCGAGGATTTATTTTCTTTTGAAAATGACGAGGAAACTGTAACTAAATTTTACTTAGAATATAATCATTTACGAATGGCTTTCCAATCATTAATATTTACTTTCTTGATTCTTAGGAGACCTTAAGCCTCAAACACAATTTCATATTTAAGCCAATAGACCATATTATTGCGAAAAGGAATGTGTGGTTACTGTTTATTTTTGTAAAGATTAAAGGGAATTGAAAATTTTGGTTTCCAACTACACAACAATTAATTTGTACATGAGTGAACATAAATGGGATCAATTGTCTCATACTAAATATATTTGATGCTATAATGTGAATCCAGTTCTGAAAAAAAAGGAAGTTTTAACTGTTTTGTTCAGCTTAGTAAAATGGTTATTGAAAGACTTGCCTGGATGCAAAGGTAATTTCGCACTTGCAGTTAAAATCCTAAGATAGTTCAGTAAGGCGATTACAATGAAATGTAGGTTACGGAATCCTTCGTATAACATACATACAGACACACACACAAACACAAACATCTATATGAAATTAAGATAAAATAACATTTATTCACAATCGTCGCACTGCTCTTGCAGTGGTACACATATGATTCCTTACAATGATGGCATTGACAGCAATGTTTTGACGGCACTCAAACTGGCAGACTGCAAACCCTGCAGAACAGGTCTGGTCTCAGGCACGCGAACAAAAAATAAACCACTTATCAGCACAGTGCAGTTAATTTGCGTATGCAACCTTTCGCGAGACCCAAGTTCATTTCACACGGACACTAAAGACACGATGTTACTCTCCGTACAGGGTCGTGTAGGACAGTCCTCAGTTTGTAACTCCTGAAACCGGTTCGAGAACAATGTGAACAATACCTTAGACCGTTACAGATATACTTTTAGATGACATGCACACTTGAGAAATATTGTAGATTTTGCTCAATAAATAAATATACGACCTCAAAATAATTAATGCAAGTAAAAATACATTATTACGTGAGGAGCTGCTCATACGTGCAACCCGGAGACCCGATACACTCTAATCATCTTTTTCTTTCGTTCAAGCCGCATCAAGAGCGAAGGTCATTAACGACTCCATTAGTTACATAATTTTTACAATGCTTCTTAAACTTTTACATCAATTATGGTCTTAGATATACGGATACATTTTTTAACACTTTTTCATTTTTACATTCGTTAGAGAAACAATAAATAATACAACAGTATTTAGAAGTATTAAAAGATTTATTGCACTGATTGGGAATCGAATACATGTAAGTTCATAAGGGCAGTAAACACACAACAACATATATATATATATATATATATATATATATATATATATATATATATATATATATATATATATGTGTGTGTGTGTGTGTGTGTGTGTGTGTGTGTGTGTATGTACTCTAGCGCAACAGCTCATCACGAGCTAAGGCCTACCAGCAGTGTCGCGGCCTTGCGGCCATGAGTTAAGGAGTACGTGTGGCTAACACAAAGCCACCCCTACGCTGTATTCCTGGTATTCTCAACCTGAGAAGTGATCTTTCTCATCGTTACGCAGCAACAGATACTGGAACATTACAAGGAAAACGCACAATTAATTCTTGCCGCGATCGAGATTCGAACCCGAAGTTGCGCCGTGAAAAAAAAACAAAAAAACACGCTAACCAACGAGCCACCTAAAGCTACATGATACCATTACAAAACTAAAAAAAATTGAATGTCGTTGGAAACATGCCACGAATGATCTTAATTTTCTTCCAAGACTCCGACAAGGTATGTGAATTGATGGATGGTACATAAGCAGTGATTGTGTTTTAGCTTCGTTAACAATTCTTCAAGCGAGGGCTCTGGTTCTCTTAGAAATCATATTTTCCTCGGAACCTTTCTTTTTAAACCTATGAAAGGCAGCTGCCTTTTGCTGCCTTGATGACTCCCGGCATTCGTTGTTCTACCAAGGAACTCTCTTCTAGTGGCATTTAATTTGATAGTGATCAATAGCTTGGTGAGCAGCTTCCGTGATGATATTAGTTAAGTTCTGGACCGCATGACATTTCAGGAACATCCTCGAACCAGAACTTGGTCAGGTCCAAACTGACAATTTCTTGAAACAAGGACCGGTTCGCTTTGATCAAGTACAATCTGTTAATAGGAGGGAAACAATTGTTGTTCAAGGTAGGGATGACGATATCGAAAATAATAGGAAAATAATCGCTATCATATGAGTATTCAAGTACCTTCCATATGTATTTTGGGACAAAAGGAGTCGATGGCACAAAGATGATATGGGCTCACCCATGTTAATAATAACTAAATTAGAATCATCCATGAAAGTTTCTAGCAATATGCCCCTTTTTTCAGTCTTATACTATTTAGTGATTACTGTCTGACAAAGATTTTGCACAAAGATTATTAAATACTGTCCATACTAAATTCAGTCTCAAACAAGTCTGATTCAGGTAACTGTTTTTGCAGCTTCTTCTTAAGTCTAATAAATCTAACTTCGAGGATTCTGTCTGTTAATACCTTGTAAGTTTCCTTGAGATTTTTAATAATTGCTTTAATAATTTTTAATAATTTTATTAGAATAATCTTTAACTATAGCAATAGGATCCACTAAACCCAATGCATTTCCCAGTAATAATTGAAATTGTTTGTATGTAAAGGGAAAAGAACTTGTTGCTGTGGTTCAACTATTTTTATGTATTTCCTCTCTTTCTTTTGTGGTTATTCATAATGCTTTCCTAGTTTTTACTATCAGCATTAAAGCGAGTTGTTTGAGAAAAGAAAGATTATTCCCTTAGTAAGCTTTTTTTATGAGGAGGAGGGATGCTCATGGGGCGGTTCAGAGAGGGGCATGGGTATTTTTTTTTTATCTTTACAGCTTTTATCTCTGTTCAAGGGGGCTCAGGGCAGGGTGATGGATCTGATGGACAGGTTATCTTGTTCAAAGGAGGGAAGCTATCATAATCTATACTAAGTAAGTTATGAGTTTGTACAATTGAATGATGCAAGGAGCAATTTTATTTGTGGTTATCATAACCTTCTGAAACACAATTAATAATTGGGGTAAAATTGTCCTCTTTGCTTAGACATTGACTAGCAATATGGCCTTCAGATTTACATTTAAAACATGTGACGTTATCAGTAGAAAAATAAGACTGTGTGGAAACCAGAACGGTATAAGTGAAATTTTATAAATTCTGAGAAAAACGTGTTTACTTCAGGCTACATTTCAGGGGCAATGTATTTTTCGTGATTTTAATGAACAATTGAAATGCTGTGGATTTAATGATGAAATAAAGCACCACGACTTTACAGTAATATTTATTTAAATAAACGGATTTATCGGAATTTATAAAATGTAACACATGTTCATCACTCATTCATAAAATCTATAAAATGTGACATGATATTGAATTAACATAGATGGAAGTAATTTATGAATTTCATCAGGGTAAATGAAAACCTGTCATCTAAAACTCAAAATATGAGATAACTTAGCATCAGTCATATCAGCTCTTATAACAGCACTATTGGATGATGATTGAACATTAAATTGATTAAGAGCTTTTTTTATGACTTCGTGTGGGATAACAGGGCAAACATTGCGTATTATAACACTGAAGTGTTTAATAAGTATGGATTTGCCACTTTCTTCAATATCATTAAGAGAGAGAGCGTTGAGTTTATCTGTAATATAAACAGCAAGTGTCTTTGAGCTTAAAAATACACAAGTACTGTTGTTAAGCGTGGCGTGCTACGTAACACAAAACGAATATCACTTCCTTGTATATTGTAAGTTAGTGTACTCACCTTCAGTGTTAACCCTTCATGCGCCTCGATGATGATTGCTTGTTCCTTGGTCGGGAAGACATCAGTAGAAGCAGCTCCAGCGTAAGATTTCGTTTGTGCATTAAGAGCAGTTGAGGTTAGGTTGATGTTGTTTACGATAGACATGGTCGAAACCATACCTAGTGCCACCCGCAAAGGCAGCAGACACACGAAGCTACAGGTTTATGAGATGCCACTTAATATGATATTTGATATGTAAATTATATTGTCACTAGAAGAAATAAGCACTTAACAACGCACCCGCGAGCAGAGCGGACGATGTTACCGGTATCACACGTAGCACTCGAATGTCAAATCATCTTTCTGCTGCGCAAAGGAAGTGTTTTGGTTTGTGACTAGACGTGGCGACTAATCGACGTATCGAATGAGCGTATTCGAAATGTTCTGGAAGCTTAAAGTCAAATCGCCTCAGGCTAATCGCGTAGGCGAACATGTTTAGATGGTCCGAGATTAGCAGAGTTCCATAATGGCGCTGTTTTTAGTGTTTGAATTCGTTAGATTTTAGTTACATTTTAATATAAATTCTCCTCTTTTACATGGCCCTTTTAGAATGGATCAACACTATAGGCGTAATATTTCGCAATTTATATTTCAAATGTACTTTAGCCTTGATAATTAGACCAAATAAACCCTCGAGATATTAACAGAGAGAGATATTAATAAGTCTGTAAAGAACTGGTGGTTCTAAAGCAGCACGTACTATATCGCCTTTAGCAATAGTTATATAATAATATTTATACCACAACTTTTCTTCTAAGTAACACATCTCAGTGATACTTTTTTGTAAAACCCATTACAAACTAAATATTTTCAATCAAAAATCAACAAAAATTTGACAACTATAAGTATTTTTCATACAGGTAAATCACATCCGAACAATAAGACGTAATTCACAGAAAGTAGCTCTAGAGTCATTGTTGCCGGCATTGTTGCATTCCAATCTGATATTCCTTGAATGCTAGCAATTCTTCCAAAAGATTAATTAGTAAATGTAGAACAAAAAGCTAGAATGTAAGAAACGATCAAAGAAATATGATATAATATACAAATTCTAACTTATGAAGCATCCAACTGTCTGGAACAACTTTCATGAATCGCATTAAATTCGAAGTGGACAGCTATGTTTGTCGCCAAATTACACAAACAACTCACATTTTCCAAAACATTCAAATACCGTATTTGAAGATTAGTTTTTGATGAATATATTTCATGAATAAACACAGGTATTTGCTCGAAACTGGTTCATTGGGTTTGGATTTTCCCAGTCTTTCTGAGTATTTAACGAAACCGTAGACACATTTCATATGGTCTGAGGATTCAAAGTTATTTTTCCACTTTTTCGCTCATTGGATATTAGTGATGTAGATGTTTTTGTATATTTGCTGAGTTCATGGGTATCTAATGAAACCGTAGAAACCACTCAAAAGGCCGAAGGCTGCATAGTTTTCTTTCAATGAATGCAAATCTTGAAAAGTATAATTATAATTAAATTATAATTATAAAGAATTGGATGTTATGTATCTGTACTTCATTTTGAGCTATTTTTTTTATAATTGGTCTTCTTCATTAAACCCTTGCGTGGCAGGATGCACATGTTTTGAGTTACTTCTAGCAAGTGTATCACACAACTGAATCGCAGAAGAATTGCATTCATTTGCTCTGAAGCAGTGGCATGAGACGGACATTTGCGGGATGAACTCTCGTACTGTAACGATGTGGAGAGTTATTGGAGGTTTGCTACAAATGTCTATGAGAGATTATGACCATTTGTGTATCTTTTAGCGAGGTTGATTCAGTTTCTTGGTCACTACGTACATTATCCTTATTAATTGGATTGTTAAATTGTAATTGCCATATGTGTATTTATAGCCTTATTGTTCTTTATGAGTACTAACAGCCCTGAGAATGGATTCGTAATATTCAAAAACGTCTTCAAACAATGTTTGATTTAGATTTAGATTTATTTAGATTTTTATTTCTTTATTTATTCAGTCAAAAAACAGTAAAAACTGTATGTGACGTAGGGGGAAAAGATTATCTCCGCACGTTTTCTTGAGTTTCAGAATCCCTTCTCGTCATTTTCACTATAAATAGTTGAAAGGTGAGTAAAACTTTAACATAAATAATTAAATTAAATAAATGAATAAATTTTAAAAATCGTAAGATTAGCAATATTTGGAAAATAGTCATTTTCGTTTCTGAGCTACAGACATTTTTAAAATCCCATTTTGGTGTTTTAATTTACTACAAATCCCGTGATCACTTTTCCTATTTCTACTACACGATCGTGAATCTACAATGGTCATTACTAGTTGTTGAAAACATATTGAAAGAATGGAATTATAATTTTAATGATACAATTAATAAATATAATTGATTTAATGTTAAACTATTGACACAGGTGCCAGATGTCTTGGAGAGACACTTCCAAAAAGTCATATAAAATGTTCAAATTGTCGGGTTGAAAAAAAGTAACGGATTGAGCACTTATGAGAAAATACATTTTCTTGTTAGGGCTCAGGGCCCCTTGCAACATTTTCAGGTAGAACATGGTCCCCTTTGCGAATGGCTATGCTTTCCTAAAATACAACAGCATATGTCTCGCATTGTTTGTAACAGCTACGCAATATTATTTCTACTATATGAACCAGCTACAATCTTTACAAGCAGCAATTTTTCTTTTTCCGCACCGACATTCGACTTTAATTGATGAAAGGTCACTTTGCATTAAAAGCACATTACTGGTATATTTGCACATTATGTGTGTGGTCAAGGCGAAGTCAGCATGATAGAGGAAGGGACAGTCAGAGAGGGAGAAGCAGAATGAGAGAGAGAAATAGAGTCAGAGACAGACAGATAGATAGATGTAGTACATACACAAAAACAGAAAAAGTGTTAAGTAAATCACTCAAGACAGAAATGAGAGAGGAGGAATTACAGAAACAGTTATTTATGCACCAAGGCCGTTGCAAGGGTTCTAATGATCGAGTGGAGGCAAAAAGTCCAAGTTCCGTTGCCCCGCGGGCTTTTTGTCGCCCGACAACGTTTAAACGATGTAACGGATGTGGTTCATACAATACTTTTTTATTTAATTTAATGATTCATATTGACTTATTTACTATTTATCTACTTGTTAAGTTGATTCGGGTTGTCTTTTCATATATTCCTCACGTATACCCCTTTCTAAATCCTTCCATAACAAGTAGCACCATTCAACTGTTTTCAAATTTTCCTTGTAACCTCAATTTTCTCGATACAGGTAAGTTTATGCAGTGTACATCTAACTCCGTTTAGAAGGAAATAACAAGCAATAACGTATCGGTAAAGAATAAAGGAGTATATTATTTGCTGTACTTTTTCTTTATCGTATATAACGACTACCTACATCAATAAGTGGTACATTTACATATGTGGGTGTAAGATGAAGATGGGCTAGAATGGAGGGAGACATATATACCGAGGCATAAACACCGAAACGGGAGAGAAAGGAGAGGGAAAGAGAGAGAAAACGAGAGACAGAGAGAAAGAGAAAGACAGAGACGGAGAGGGACAGAGAGTAAGAGAGAACGAGAGACAGATAGAGACACAGAGACAGAGGCAGAGAGAAAGAAAGAAAAAGAAAGAAAGAAAAAGAAAGAAGACGAAGGAAGAAGAAGAAGACGAAAGAAGAAGAAGAAAGAAAAAAAGAAAGAAGAAGAAGAAAAAGAAGAAGAAGAAAGAAAGAAGAAAGAAAGAAGAAAGAAAGAAGAAGAAAGAAAGAAGAAGAAAGAAAGAAGAAGAAAGAAAGAAGAAGAAAGAAAGAAGAAGAAAGAAAGAAATAATGAAGAATAAGAAAGAAAGAAGAAAGAAAGAAGAAAGAAAGAAGAAAGAAGAAGAAAGAAGAAGAAAGAAAGAAAGAAGAAAGAAAGAAGAAAGAAAGAAGAAGAAAGAACGAAGGCCGCTGCGCGCGGGCGTGGCCATGCGGCCGGAGGCGGGGGGAGGGGAAGGCCGGAGAACCGCAAGGCCAGCCGCTCGCCGCCTCGCGTCGGAACGCAACTTCCGCTGGAGCCGATGGCCTCACGCAGCTCCCGACCGTCGCCCCAATACGAAGCGATCGACCACGATATCTCTGGACGCTCGGCGGTAATGGCTCAAGACAACAATGCTGGCGCTGCAGCGTCTCTGAAAAGGATGTTCTAGTCCCGACGATAGTCCATTATTTCATCCTAGCTACATAGGTCGAATTCAGTCGCTGCCTAGAGTACCGGCAGCGTTTAAGCGACACTGACAGATCTCTCGCCACGTGCTGTGGTATGTCATGTGACCTGCTAGGAAGGAATCAGCTTGCGAGGGTTTGTTTCCATTCTCACAGCCAGCGTTCCACGTTGTCGTTCAGCTGATTCACACGAATTCACAGAGGCGATAGGGTTCGGCTGTGGCGAAGGTTATGGTGATCATGATATCAAGACGTGTCGTCGGCAGTCAGAAGGTGTTAATGTTTTCAGATTTAATTTATCTGCCATGTCGGTGGTGTCATGAGCGTAGAAATGTGTGGCAACAGCGCATCGAACTGTCAGACGCTGCCGGTACGCGGAGCAGATTTCTAGTTGTCGGCTGCTCTGATCGGTATTCCGTGGTTTGTCCCACCAACATCAGACGAACGCCGAAGCAGGCCCCATCCCACCTCTAACTCTCTCTTTCTCTCTCTCTCTTTCTCTCTCTCTCTTTCTCTCTCTCTTTCTCTCTCTCTCTTTCTCTCTCTCTCTCTCTCTCTCTCTCTCACACACACACACACACACACGTACGTGTACTACGCTAACAGACATCGAAAGACCAGTGGGGAGCTTAGATCTTGTAACGAAATATCTGTAGAATATGTTTTGTGGGCACATTATCAGATAAATTCCTCACCTAACACTTGCATAACTTTTAAAATAGAAAACTCATGGTGTAATCTAATTGTTCAGTTAATTTTTCAGTTATTTCTCCAAATCTTTCCAATGAAACTAATGTCGGACCATCTTCCTGCGAACCTGCCATGTACACATCGAGGAACGTGGTTTGCTTGCATTTTTCCAACATTTGAAACCCATATCTCGAAAAATGTTAGTATTATTGAGTACAATGTATATTATAAAGTTTACGTCTTAAAAAAAAATGAGTCGCATAAAATAGCAAATAGAAATAATAAAGATTATTTACCAAAATTCAAAAATAATTTTATAGACACATTAGTAATTAGTAGTCATTTACGAATAAGTCTCTAATTACACTACGAGATTGGAGAATTCTGCAATTGCTGCCCGTTCACGTGTTAATGTTTCTAATCAATATTCGTCTTTTTGCAGATTGTGAGTCACTGCTCCACTCAATTAGATATCATAGGATGCGATGAATCAAAATGATGTTTGGTGTGAATACTAGGGTGACCAGCCCCTCATCGATGAAAAAGAGGATAAGGACTTAAAAAAGGAGGACATTAGGTGAAAAATTAGGACAGTCCATATTTTAAATAACAATGTAATATATGAGACTGTGTGTGAACATGTTACATTGAATATTTATAGAAGTATTTCTGCAGATGTAAAGTAATTTTACATACATTTATCCAGGGCCGGATCGAGCCTAATTGGCGCCCTGTTCGACATTTTTTAGCGCCCCTCCCCCTTCAAAAAAAAAAAAAAACGTGAACAATTTTAAGATTAACTGAGATTAATTAATAAGGTAAACGCACCTATTATCGGCAGGGCCCTATTATCAGCATTTTTGGTGGTAAAATGATTGTATAAAAACAAGTGAAGGTCTGTTTAATAAATGTTTAATAGATAATTAAAGCTTATTTATTAAGCAATCACAAATAAAAAATCTCACATGAAAATAACATTTCATGTAACTGTAATAAAATCTTTTCTTCAACTATGCTGCGAAGTGCCGCTCAAAATACGCATTCTTAACATGGCAGCTAAGTTGCAGTGCAATTTTTAAACCTTATTTTTATACGGAAAAATTAATGTACGGATGAAAAAAGTAACATAACAATTGAAAATCGAGTTAAATTTTATTAAATAATACAAACGAATGACTATTTATTTGTTATTCATAAATAAAATATATTTGCCGATAATAGGTATACGCTATTTGCAAGTGTACCTTATTTCGGCAGTGGCATCTCGGCGCGTGACACGACGATTAATGTGCATTTAATCGAAAAGTAAATATCGTTATTGATATTTCTAAATAGGACGTATGTTTATTGTTTTTGTATTCAGATAAATGATATCATTTAGCTTGAAAAAAAAAAGTAGTATCGAAGCATCTATGTTATATAGGCTTCTGAAAAAACACATTTTCCTTAACCTGCCGATAATAGGTGCGTTTACCTTAGCTAATTTGAAAGAAAACATTTCGATAAGAAATAAAAGTAATACTCAATTAGAATTAAGAAACATTTTATTAAACATAATATATAAAAATGCACAATATCAATTTTAACTGTGAAGACAGTTTAAAACAAAACTCTTATTTACACATTAACTTTTCTTGCCGTTTGATAAGCAAACATTTGGATTGCTTTGGAAAAATTGATAGCTTGAGCTAATTCGTTTTCTATTGAAAGGAATTCTATCTTCTTTTTCTAAAGTCTGCACCAGACGGCTTTTTCTTTAAAGCATCTGACATTTTTGCATGAAATCCAAAATTACATCTGCGATGAGAAAAAGAAACAAGAAGATTACGTTGTTTGCAATATTATCATTTAACATTATTTCTATTAATTTTTAAACATAGATAAATTTGTATAATATACTTACTAGCACATTTGAAATCTTGAAATATTCTTTCGGGTAATCTTAAAAATTATTTAAGAAATAAATGCAAACAGACAGTTTGATAAATTAAAATGATAATAACCTATAAAAGAAAAACAATGAGATATTTTGATTCTATTGTGTGAGGCAAAAATGTTAATGTTAAGCAGAATCGTATGTATTTAACAGTTAAATACATACGATTCTGCTTAACTTTTTAATGATTACTTTTATAATGATAGGTTCGACAAAACTGATAAAATTACAGATGCAAAAAACAATCGTATATTAACGTGCAACTTGTGAATAGTTTGGTTATCTAAAAATGTCGTCCAACTGCGCCTCCTTTACAAAGTTACCGACTGATTTTGTTTAAATGCGACTGAATTGCAAATTACCGACCAATGATATTACGATGATTTCCGCACAGAAATAATTGTTAATTTTTTCAGATGAAAAAATTGATTAAAAATTTGATATTGAAATGCTGATAGCAATTAAAATGCTGATAGCAATTAATTGTACTTTTTATTTTGTTATTTTTATTGACTATTTTTAAAAGATAAACTTTGTAACATTTAGCGCCCCCAATTATTTTGCGCCCTGTTCACAGGAACAGGTGGAACACCCTTCAATCCGCCACTGCATTTATCTAAGGGATTCCTTTATTTAAAATACAGACGCAGACTTCAGCTACAAAAATTTTACTTTCGTATTCAGCATCCTTCCTTTGCATTTTGAATACAGGATATTTGCTGGCTAGGGCATTGTAAATTTTGCATTTCCGCTTTGGCATTTTAAACTATCACAATATAGCGTTAGCAAATACATGTCTATGAAAACAAAAAATCTGTGTGTTTCCTTCCTCGACAGAATTTACAACTGTTCACAAAACAACAAGTTCAATAAACAACGAGTTTGTTTGGACAGAATGAGTGTACCTCCCAATTTGCACAGAGAAGAGAGAATATTCCGGTGATAGTTCTTCCACCTGAAGTAGTGATTCAAAAACATGATTCAAAATAAATATTTTCAAAATATCGTGCTCTTAGACAAGCAATGTACAAAACTGAGTTTGAGAGTAAAAAAAATTCGCCCTGATCCCGGACGAAAATATAAAAAGGAAGAATGTCCGAATAAAAGAGGACCTCTGTTCACCCTAAAATACCAATCATACAGCCCTTAGTATATAGCCCGCGCGATTTCTTTGTGCTCCGAAATACCTACCCACACTCTTTTGCCAACATTAGTTGAATTGAGAATAAATTATAACAACGGGCGTTAATCAGAAATATTTACTCCCGTGTAATAGAAACTATTTGTACTAAATAACAAACTACAAATTCGATGTAAAATTCTTTTTTGACAAAATAACCAAACTCCCCATTCCTTTCGCAACTAGAGAAGCGAGAGCTCAATAAAACGTCAACAGTAACAAACCTCATATCGATTGGTATCGACACTTGATTCAAAATACATGAAAATCTATGCGTTTTGTGTAACTTTAAATACATTCAGGCTATTTTTAATAAATAAATAAATAAATAAATTAGAGTTGTTATTCCGTTTATTTTCCATACACATCTTACATTTTACTCTTACATTTCATTAGGAACTATCCTACTATCCACTGACTCAAACGATAAATGACAGTGTTAAACAATGGGAAGATGAGCCAAAGAAACACAAAACACATTGTTTTCAGAATTATGGAAAACTGTTGAATATTTTGAAAAAAATAATTTGGCAGATACCACAACAGCTCATGTACAACTGAAGCAATTTTCATATATTAAAAAACAAATATGTGGGACCATGAAAGAAAACTGGCATGAACACAATAATTCGTGGAGGACATTTGAAAATTACTTACAAAATGAATACAAACATCACAGAAGGTCCTTTACATTCAATAATCAAGTAAAGAAAACAAATTTTATAAACACGTTATATCGATGATTATTTTCGAGATCCGTAATACTCGTAAAGCAACTCATTGAAGTAAAAACAATAAATAACATCATTTCAATTCACACTGTAAAGTAGATTTGTAAGACAAAATCCAATAACCACTGAACAATGAACAAAGAGATTTAGAGAGGCAGCATTATTATGAAAATATGATTTATGAAATAGAGGGAAGTTCGTAATTAATGATGGAGCAAAGAACATTAAAATATTGGATAAAAATCTGATATGCCAACGGAAATATAAGAAACGTATCATGAGCTAGTATAAAAACGGGTGGCCTCTGCTTACCTCTACTTACAGAACAGAGAGGGAAAGAGACACTCTCGTAAAAACGGAGGGAGACGGACCTTCTGGAAAGGGTATTATCGAATGACGATTAGCAAAAGAAGGTAGAAATCTGAATGCGAAACACGCCGTACATTTAGCTCTAACTAATTAGCTTTTACTTACACCACCAATATTTGCAGGCTAGTCTGATTTAGAATCAGAAGCACATGAAAGTTAGTAAAAGAAACAAATGTGTGATAATAAAAAGCTTTTTAGGAAAAGCAAAGAAAAATATTTTGGTTGAATATGTATTTATAAAGTATATGTATTAAGAATATGTAGAGAATATCTATAATATATAAAGAATATCTATTACGATCTATGAACACGCAATTTTCACACAAACTACAACACACAAAAGATAATGAGCAACATTTGCTACAGTTCTGCCGCAATAAAAAAATTATAAAAATAAATTAAATAAATTACATATCAAAATAAATTGGTAACTGCAAATGAGCACTATGACACTGATACCACTTCAATTACTAAATTATAATGAAGTTTCCTACAAAACTGTTCTTAAAATGTTCTGGATTACCATTTGAATGAATATAATTATTCCCAAATCTCTCAAATATTTTCAGAAAGTCGCGATTTTAAAGTCTTATCTTCACAGGCTCTTCGTCATTCTAGACCTCTGAATCTTCAAATCTTATAATCTCTAAATATTTTATTTGTTGTTCGTTAATATTTTATTTGTTGTTCGTTGTTAAGACCGAGTGATTGAGGATTTCTACTATCTGAAAGAGTATCTCTAAAATTACATTCCTTACAAACATTTTACCTTAAGATATATGTTAACAATTAAGAAAATAACTGGCAAAGCAGCTGGAGTGCATCATGTCACACAAAATTAAACTTACATACGATTTTACATAGTAACTGCACATGGTAACTGCAGTTTCGTACAAAAGGGGTTCCATTATTGCCAATGATTCCAAAGGATTCGTTTGTACACAGTGAAAACAATTACTGCAGAAAACGCTTCTGATATCCCATATCCTACCGGAAGTACTTAGTCAAAGTGGTATGTAGCAATATTTGAAATTCAAATAAGCTTTTTACTTGCAGCTTTCTACTGCATGCATGTACTTGGCGCGACAGCCCATGAACGGGCTCAGGCCTACCGACAACGTCCCTGCCACGCGGCCATGGGTTAACGGGGTACGTGTGGTTAGCACGTAGACATACCCACGCCGTATTCCGGTCTTCTCAACCTGAGAACCTTTTTCCATCGTCACACAGCATGTACTGGGATATTGAAAGGAAAACGCACACTATAAACTTGACTCGAGGCCGCATAGTTCAAAGCGAGCACGCCCTCTCTGTTATACAGTAACGCCAAATATTCAACGACTACTTCGTATCTTACAAACGAAACGAATTAGGTTTTAAGAACTTGGGTACTTATCTTAGGAAGAATTACAACGCATTGATTTTCCTTTTTGATCCAAATAAATATTTTTTGTTTGAAATAATATACTTAACTTATGCAATTTAATTCACAACAATCCATTTCAAGTTAGCTGGAAATATTTTCATTCTTCAACATAAAATATATCCGAAGAGGTCAGAAACCATAGAATATCAGAATTTTCGCTTTTTTATATCTTGTTTACAATCGGTTGAACATATTTTTAAATAAAGACAACGGACTTCGATTTTTTCGAAATTATTTACGTCAGCATTTCATTATAAAATGCGAAGTCAAAGTATTAAAAAAAATATTTTCACGTAAATATTTTCAAAAACTCGCCAATACAAGAAAAACTCTCAGAACACAATAGAGGGAAAAGCACATTTTGTGGAAACGTTCTTAAAAGGCGCTTAATCATTGCATTCAGGTTCCCGGGGAACCCCATATGGAAAAGTCAACGGCAAACTCCAGAATAAATTGCAATAACACTGGAGGAAAATTTGTATATCTGACAAATAATTAAACATATATTTTTCGTTATATTACAACAGTTTTCGTCGCGTTTGTTTTACAATATTTGCAGTTTCGTGGGCAGGGCAAGAGCATATCAATTTTGAACATTAATGAAACTTGCGGCGGATACAGAGGACCACGCCCTTTTTTGAAAAACGAATTACCCATTCCCTACGACGCTTCGAATGCTCAACTTCAACGTAAATCGACAGATACTAAAATAAGATTTCAAAATGTTTATGCACTGGCGAGGCTCGAAGTAACTCATACAATTTCACGACGAGATTTGGTATGGGACATTATCGAAACGTTTTGTAAATATCTGTGAAACTGTGTTTTGTAAAAGTGAAAACATTACTTACAGAGAGGAACGGTTCTAATTATAAAAGTCCTAAAGAATAAATAGTAATTGCTTATTTATACTTCGACATTTTTATGGCATGGCCGATGACATTAGGTTATTGTTATACTTCCTGATTTACAAATTTTTTAATTCATTCACGAACGTTCTATTCTACTGGGCTCGTGGAATACTCTTACCACTGATATTCTTACCACTGATAAAAATATTTATTTTATAAGGCAGGAGGTGTTACAATGACCTAATGTCATCGGCCACTATAGAACAATCGAAGTATAAACCAACATTTAAAAAATTCACAGCGACGAGACATTGACCACTCCATTGCTAAGTGACTGCTAAGAGGTAGTGAGCGATTGCACAGAGCCCGCCAGAGTAGTCGTACTCGTTCTGGCGGTGTTTAACGGGTCGTTTGCGGCACCTGATGAAGACGACGACGAGGGGTCCTCCAAGACCACAAGCGGCACGGGGAGCGCCGTGCAGGCGGTCGCGGGCTGACTGAAACGCCGCAGCGAGAGACTGGATACGCCCCGACGCAGCCAATCAAAAGCAGCGCTCACCGACTGAGCACCGGGGACATCGCCGCAACGACAACGCCCCACGCACAGCCAGAGCACGGCGGCGGCGCGCGCCACGTCGATGCAGGTGCCCACGATGGCGAAGACGAAGGCGCTCTGCGCGGCGAAATCCTCCGCCCACTCGGACGAGCCATGGAAGCGACGGCTGCGCGCGCCCCACGCCACGCCCTCCACGGCCAGCTCCACCACGCCCGCCGTCAGCAGCAGCTTCACGTACAGCACGGCGCTAGGCACACAGACACACACTCAGCTCCCCCACGCCCACCATCAGCAGCACCTTCACATACAGCACGGTGCTACACACACAGACACACACTCAGCTTGACCACGCCCGCCGTCAGCAGCAGCTTCACGTACAGCACGGCGCTAGGCACACAGGCACACACTCAGCTCCCCCACGCCCACCATTAGCAGCAGCTTCACGTACAGCACAGCGCTAGGCACACAGGCACACACTCAGCTCCCCCACGCCCACCATCAGCAGCAGCTTCACGTACAGCACAGCGCTAGGCACACAGGCACACACTCAGCTCCCCCACGCCCACCATCAGCAGCAGCTTCAGTACAGCGTTAGGCACACAAACACACACTCAGCTCAACCACGCCCACCATCAGCAGCAGCTTCACATACAGCACAGCGCTAGGCACACAGACACACACTCAGCTCCCCCACGCCCACCATCAGCAGCAGCTTCACGTACAGCACAGCGCTAGGCACACAGGCACACACTCAGCTCCCCCACGCCCACCATCAGCAGCAGCTTCACGTACAGCACAGCGCTAGGCACACAGGCACACACTCAGCTCCCCCACGCCCACCATCAGCAGCAGCTTCACGTACAGCACAGCGCTAGGCACACAGACACACACTCAGCTCCCCCACGCCCACCATCAGCAGCAGCTTCACGTACAGCACAGCGCTAGGCACACAGGCACACACTCAGCTCCCCCACGCCCACCATTAGCAGCAGCTTCACGTACAGCACAGCGCTAGGCACACAGGCACACACTCAGCTCCCCCACGCCCACCATCAGCAGCAGCTTCACGTACAGCACAGCGCCAGGCACACAGACACACACTCAGCTCCTCCACGCCCATCATCAGCAGCAGCTTCACGTACAGCACAGCGCTAGGCACACAGGCACACACTCAGCTCCCCCACGCCCACCATCAGCAGCAGCTTCACGTACAGCACAGCGCTAGGCACACAGACACACACTCAGCTCCCCCACGCCCACCATCAGCAGCAGCAGCAGCAGCTTCCTGTACAGCATGGCGCTCGCCAGACAGAATCACAGTCAGACCTACCACGCCAAAGGCAGCAGCAGCTTCACGTACAGCATGACGCTAGACACAAAAATCCCACTCAGCTCCACCACGCCCTATCAGTATAGTTACACGTAAAGCACAGCGCTTGACTCAAAGACACACACTCAGCTCCACCTCGCAAAAGTCAGCAGCAGCTTCTCGTTCAGCCCAGCTCTAGAAACACAGACACACACTCAGCTCCCCCACGCCCACCATCAGCAGCAGCAGCTGCAGCAGCAGCTTCCTGTACAGCATGGCGCTCGCCAGACAGAATCACAGTCAGACCTACCACGCCAAAGGCAGCAGCAGCTTCACGTACAGCATGACGCTAGACACAAAAACCCCACTCAGCTCCACCACGCCCTATCAGTATAGTTACACGTAAAGCACAGCGCTTGACTCAAAGACACACACTCAGCTCCACCTCGCAAAAGTCAGCAGCAGCTTCTCGTTCAGCCCAGCTCTAGAAACACAGACACACACTCAGCTCCCCCACGCCCACCATCAGCAGCAGCAGCTGCAGCAGCAGCTTCCTGTACAGCATGGCGCTCGCCAGACAGAATCACAGTCAGACCTACCACGCCAAAGGCAGCAGCAGCTTCACGTACAGCATGACGCTAGACACAAAAACCCCACTCAGCTCCACCACGCCCTATCAGTATAGTTACACGTAAAGCACAGCTCTTGACTCAAAGACACACACTCAGCTCCACCTCGCAAAAGTCAGCAGCAGCTTCTCGTTCAGCCCAGCTCTAGAAACACAGACACACACTCAGCTCCCCCACGCCCACCATCAGCAGCAGCAGCTGCAGCAGCAGCTTCCTGTACAGCATGGCGCTCGCCAGACAGAATCACAGTCAGACCTACCACGCCAAAGGCAGCAGCAGCTTCACGTACAGCATGACGCTAGACACAAAAACCCCACTCAGCTCCACCACGCCCTATCAGTATAGTTACACGTAAAGCACAGCTCTTGACTCAAAGACACACACTCAGCTCCACCTCGCAAAAGTCAGCAGCAGCTTCTCGTTCAGCCCAGCTCTAGAAACACAGACACACACTCAGCTCCCCCACGCCCACCATCAGCAGCAGCAGCTGCAGCAGCAGCTTCCTGTACAGCATGGCGCTCGCCAGACAGAATCACAGTCAGACCTACCACGCCAAAGGCAGCAGCAGCTTCACGTACAGCATGACGCTAGACACAAAAACCCCACTCAGCTCCACCACGCCCTATCAGTATAGTTACACGTAAAGCACAGCGCTTGACTCAAAGACACACACTCAGCTCCACCTCGCAAAAGTCAGCAGCAGCTTCTCGTTCAGCCCAGCTCTAGAAACACAGAGACAGGCAGCTCCACTTCCCCCGACGTCAGCAGCAGCTTTACATACGCCACAGACCTAGACATAACGACACACACAACTCCATCACGCCCTCCGCCAACAGCATGTCTGTGCTGACCTGCGCTTGGCGGGGGCTGTGCTGGTGCCTGTGCGCTGCACGTGGCTGGCGTCCTTCTGCAGCGAGCGGATGTTCCAGGTGGTTAACCCCAGGCACGCCGCGTTCACCACCACCAGCAGCCCCATGGGCACGTAGAAGTAGATGACGGCGCCCAGGTCGTCCTTCTTGTTCACCTTGCCTGGACCGCACACGAGGCAATTCAGCAATAAGGAAAATATCATTTTTAACACGCCATGCGCGAAACGCGATTTTTCCTTCTTGTTTTCCGTGCGCGAATCAGGATTTTTTCAGTGTGCGAAACATTGCTATGCGTGTGTAAATTAACTCTAACGGTACGCAATTGTCTTTCGTCTTGACGAAGTCTTCGTTTTTTTATTTACAAAAAATAGTGGCATCACTCTGCCTGAAATGCATTTACTTTTGTACAAGAAAGTATTTCTAGTTATTTGATATTCAACGCGTGTTAAAAAATAGTCTAGCACTCGTCCTTTTGTCGTCCTCGCTACGCTGGGGCGACAAATTCGACTCGCGCATGAATCGCCTGTTTTGTGACCTTGTTACGTAAATAAGTATATAATTTTAACTAGTGTAACTGTTTCGCAGCAACTTTTGAGCAAAACTTTAAATTTCACACTTGAAAGTGAAAGAAAAGTACGTATATATCACACAATTATGGTCAGATTAATGATTTGCGCTCTCGTTTCTGATGTAAATAACGTTGCAATTATTTTTTGATTTAGGTTTTTTATCATATAGAATATTATATTATAGTGATTTTTCACTAGGTGTGTGCAAAGGAATGACATTACGTAGCGTTCTTGAGAGTAAAAAGCTTTTCAAATATTTTTGTGACTATCAAGGAAAGCGAAAAGGTGACTGTCAATCAAAGATGACTAATTACTTCAAATGTTGTTTTTAAGGAATTGCTGTGAGTTCTTCCAAGAATATCTTTTAATAACAATGAATAATCCTTTATTCGAAATTTGTTTCACACATCAATTTTATTGTTTGTTAATTTCATTTGATAATCTATAAATACATGTGAAGTTACCTTGATACTTTTTTAAACATATAAATACATTTTGTTAACAACTGTTCCTCTTAATATGTAAATGGAAGGATATAAAAAAGGGAGTGGAGTTCAGCATGCGAGAGTTCTCGCACGGGTACGCTAGTTGAATAAAAATTAGGGAAAAATAATCAAATTAAAAGGTAACAGGAAAATACCCCTGTCAGAATATATCAGCTTTGACATTTGTTTTCTTCCATTCTAAACGTTCTTGTTAATTGTCTTTACCACAAGATTTAGTATAAAATGAAAATTAAAAGAAAACAAGCTGGCTGAATCAGCAAAAATGTTTTTACAACATCCACACAAAAGGGTTTTCCAGAAAGACATTCAAACAAGACATTAATTCAAAAAGCACTCTTGGAAAACATATACATTACTCACGTGTAATACATTACTCTCGTAAATAAAATATTTGATCAAATATGGTCTTTGAATACTGTAATAACAAAGTATATAATGTACGGAGAATTCGGTCTGTAAACACAGAATGAGAATATACGGAATAATAGATTTTATACTTTTATGTCAAAATCAAAAACTGTTTCATTGAGTTCGGATATTTTTCGAGTTTCTGGGTGTCTCTCACATATCCGAATTAGAAACGTCTTTCAATTTTTGCGCACGTTGGAATATGGTAATATGTATCTCGTATATTACAAACCTTGCTATTTGAGTAGATGACTCCGGCATATGGAATTTGGGTCCTCGGGTAGCACTCGTCGGAAATCACGTGAATTCGAAAAAAATCCGTATCGTTCCCTTTATTTACTTATGTATTTACGACAACAGTTAAAAATTATATTTGACGGGGAGAAGTTAATTTGAAGTAACATTTATTCTAGAAGCTAAACAAGGGACAACCTCAGCATCTACTCAAGAATCAGGAAAACTGACCTAAAATCTGATCGATTTGGGCGTCATTGACCCAGAAGCAGAAGTACAATCTTTGGAACACTACTCTCCCAACACATTCTTTACTTGAATATTTCGGAGGGAGAGAATAGAGATTGTTGCTACGTTTGTCACGTATATGAAAACACAATAATCGCTCTGAGATCACGTTGTTTCAACACACTACAGGATATCGAAAGATTTATACTCTGAATAAAAATTAACGAAACGCACGTGTTTGGAAGAGGCAGTGAAGTCTATGTATGTGTGAGTTTGTGTTTGTGTCTAAGATGAGAGGAAAGAGAAATGTGAGGAAGAAAATATCGCACCTGGTCCGCGGCGTGTTTGTTAAGGTATTGCTTCGGCATTCGCCTGGTATTGGGCAGATAAACGTAGCTGGTGACAACACTTCGCTACCATCGAAACCTCCACCCCAGGACCTTCCACTGGCAGTGGCAACATCTGCTGCACTGAGCTGTATCAGCCGGTCCAAATAATCGGCGCTACCGAATCTTGAGCGTTCCACACCGATCGCCTCATGTTGGGCCCTGTGAATTTGTATGTATTTGGCATTTTGGGGCTATAGTCCGAATTTGCCGCCACACTACATATCTCCAATGCCCGGGTTTAGTTAAATTCCCATGGTTGATGGTAAGAGAGATATATGGCAAACATACGTATTCTTTTGTAACTAGCAAGATCT
The DNA here is from genome assembly GCA_038098605.1 of Gryllus longicercus. Lineage (NCBI taxonomy): Eukaryota > Metazoa > Arthropoda > Insecta > Orthoptera > Gryllidae > Gryllus > Gryllus longicercus. Next base: position 465,725 of record JAZDUA010000765.1, on the reverse strand, counting down.
GCCTGCCCGAACTTTTCTCAGCTACAGAAACTGGGGCGATAAAAAAGAGCTACAGTGATGTTTGCCGCGCCTGGGAATTGAACCCGGAACTACACCATGGGAAGCTAGTACGCTGCCCATAAACAATCGAAGAGGCCCCCCTCCCAGCCAGTTTCAATCTTTAATTCCACGCACATTTGTGGAAAAGGCAATCAGAAGCAAATTTAAAATGCCAAAGTTCAAAAGGCGTGAGCAAAATTTCGGCCTGATTTCGTAGGGTTCTAGGTGTTTCAATAGCTTTCCAAAACATCCATACTCTGACGCTGGGTAGCATCCAGCGACGGAGGTGAATAGTCGGACCGGTGAGATGCCTCAGGGCTGTTCCTTCTGCCAAAGGAAAGTCCTAGGGTTCCGCTTTCGACGGCGGCGAATTTTTTACCTTTGTTACATTCCTGTTAGGCCGACGGTTAGTTGGGGGTTAGTGATATCGGCCGTGCCAACGGCTGAGGTCATTAGTCTCGTAAGTGTAGTGTATGTTTTCTCAGAGAATGGTGATCTTCCGCCGATGAATGGTGAGCTACCGTCGGTTAGAGGGATTTCCCCCTTCAGGTATCTCCCCCAAGCGGGGCACCGCCCCAGCCGGGACAAGCCCTAAGTTCCCGGTATGTGTGGTAGTGTAGTGCAAGTGTGTGTAAGGGATGAAGATAGTACAAGAGAAAGGAAAGATCTCACGCCGTCCGTGGCCAGATTGTTACGGTACTACTCCGGCATTTGCCTGGTGTTGATAGGAGAACCCTCAGAAAACTACCGATCAGAGCATCCGGTCGCTAGAATTCTCCTCCAGACAGCGACAAAACTCGACCTAGCTCTCTGGCTCATTTCATGCTCTGAGTCATCATTCCCGGACGTTGTTAGGTCAAATTCACCCGTTATCTGAAGACGAATTCTATCCGTCGGCTGGTCTGATTGGTAGTGTAACTCCAACCAATACCAGGCGAACATCGGAGCAGTACCTAAACAAACAGAGCATGTGGCTGCGGTCGGGAGCAAAGTTACCGTGGCGGAGGTGCTCGGTGTAGACGACCTCGAAGAAGCACGTCCTGGTCTCGAAGAGCGAGGGCGCGTAGAGGCCTGCGTCGCTCAGCCGCTGCGCGTTGCCGTGCGCCGCCACGCACAGCGCCGTCAGCGCCACCGCAGCGCCCCACGCCCACGCCGACAGCAGGCCGAAGCGGCGCCACTCGCCCCCGTCCCCGCCCCCGCTCTTGCGCCGCGCGCCGCCCGCCAGCGCGCCCAGCGGCTTCCTGCAACAACACACCAGCCATAGTGTAGGGAGGTTGCTATAAGAAGGGGCCGCTTTGACAGCTACTGCTTGGCCACTGCTGGCTAAATAACTGCTGTTATGTCAATGCACTCATTTTGTCAGTGCGTTTGTTTACAGTTAGCTCATTTCTAAACGGGTTCATCATTTTGCAATGTCATCGCCCAGCATGACAATGTGTTTCCAGACCTATCCAAGTGATCTCTTCAGAGTAATGCGTGCAAAAAACTGAAGCCTCCGTACATGAGAGAGGTTTGTGGATTTTGTTTGAAACTCAAGACCTCACTGTACACAATGAAACGGTTCCGATTTTGACTGAAATATGTGACTACTATTCGGATTAATCTCACATTGCGCGTACCCATTTAATTCTTATACTCTGAGCGTATCTTCTTACAATATATCAGGCGTCAGGCGACAGTCAGGCTCCAAAGAAAAAGCTGCCTGTTATCACGTCTTTCCTATTATGCGTTGCGGTACAGGTCAGCAACGTTTTCGATTTTTTTCATGTGTAAATGTTTTGATATGTAAATGCTATTCATTGTTACTGCGGTATTCGTGAAGACCGATTTATAAAATATTTAATTTATTTTTGTCTTATAAGAAAGTATTTTATTTATTGAACTGTAGCAGCTTGTGTGATACTTTCTGCGAAACCATTTTGTGTGGTTTTGTTCATGAAAATTTTTGCTGCTGCAAGCTATTAGATTTTCAAATACAGGCATTTATTTTTCAGTGAATCCATATTGTGATAAAATATTTATGCGAAAACACAATTGCGAGGAACATTATATTTGAAAAGTATTGTAATAAAAATTAGTGTGGGTGAGCCTTTTGTGTTTGTGCACAAAGCTTTTGAATCACTGGAGCGATTGGATTACTAGGTGATGATTTGCCAGATGTTGCCCTGCGATGTGGGGCGGATATCAAACTGGTTTCGAGTCTGAGTGCGTGTTTCAGACTAACTCTCATTAGCCTAGAGAATTGTCAATCCAATAATCTGATACTATTGGTGCTCAAATAGCACATACTTTCTCGTCCCATAGTAACAGTTATGTAATAATATTGTATCGCATTTCTATCTATAACATATTCCAGTCAATGAGCGCTGACGAAGCGCGCATGTAGCGATGGGCACTACCAAAAATGGACAATATTTCATTATCAATTCTTCCAAAACGTCTTCACCATTTTTTCCATAAATGGAACTGTTGATCACTTTGAATTGTTGTGGTTCTATGTAACTTCTTCTAAGGCGTTCATTATGGAAACCTGTTGCTTGTTTCGAAAGCATACAATTATTTTTCTCCACGTCTCGAAGATATTTTAAATTCATAGTTAAATGATTTATTTTCTTTTAAATGAAGACTTACAACCAAACAAAACCATAATTAGTTTCTTCATAATTCATTAAGCAATTAAACAGTTATAGTTGCTTCGGAGAGCAGTAAATCAGAAAGCCTGCTAAAATGTTTCATCTTGCTGTCTAGTCCGTAGTAAGGTCTAGTTCGTAAGTTATTTTTTTGAAAAAAAAATTAAATAGTAAATGAACGAAAACTACTATAATTTTTTTTTATTTCCAGGATATCATACAGACCAGCAAGTATAATTTCACAAATAAATGGAACATTCAGAAATAAACGTCATCCAGTATATCCCATTATGAATGTCATTAAGAATATATCCCATTGTAAATATTAATGTTAATTCTATTGCGTGTGCTACAACATGTGTGAACATGAAATGACTGCATTGACATGAAATGTACCTTAGGAAGCGATAAATCATATCGTGAAACATAGTGCATGTAAAAACAAAAAAAAAATAATGGAATCCAAATATATACGTTTTCGAGTGACTTGTTTCTGATTTAATCTATCCAATTATTGTCTCTAATTAAAAGACACGAAAAACAAATAACACTTAAAGAGACAATAAATAAACAATAATAAGTGATATAATAGTGATGTAATAATTAAAAGAAATATAAATGTCGACAACACCGCACGCGTATCCATTAAGATAAATCTTAGAAATTAGAATGGTCTCTAGGCCCTTAAAGATACGCTTAAATTAATAAATATTCCAAATATATCACCTGGATATTACTTCTGAAATTAATCAAAGAATAAATAATTAATCACCTGGATATGCTATCACCTACATATACAGTTTCTAGGGGGTGTTACTTGCTCTCCACGTTGTATGATACCTTAAAATTAACAATATTATATTTTTATGAATGATGTCTGAAATAACACACCACTTTAACAATTATTTGCTTCAGGTATGAAGAAACGATGAATGACATTGAACCGTCGGCAGACTCTACTAATGTACTCGAATATTAATACATTGAGAATTCTAACTGCAATTAAGTAAAAGTGCGAGAAAGCAAAAATAGAATTAATTTGGCATTGTCAACAGGAAATTATGATTAAAATTAAATTAATTGTTTCTATATCATTTATTCAATTTTTCTCGTGACCTGTAGTTGGTGTGACACCTGTATATTTTTCATTAATTTCAAGCAGAATTAGAAAAAACTACTAGTTTTTTCAAAAAATTGTACATGACCTTTTCTAAAGAGCTAATTTTGTATACAAGGCATTGTCTGACACAAAAATTCTTATCTCCAATTTTGATATTTTCCATTTTTCGAAAAATCTCTTAAACGTTCTTTGCATCAACACAAAAATTAATAAAAACAATTGAAGCCATTTTTTTTTAATTTTGAAAATGTTCCAGGGCCTTCATGTAAACTACCCCCCAAAATTTAAATTTCAGTTCAAATACAAGGACCTGCAACATCATCATTGGGGAATTTGAATGTTGAAGAAAATCGGGTGTATGATTTATGCACTGACGTGTGCACGGACGGACGGACGGACGGACGGACAGACTGACGCATAGACATTTTGCCGACAATCAATTTTTCGTTATCAAGGACCCACAAAACATAGATTCTAGCTACCCCAAGTATTAGAGGAATTCGTTTTCTGTATTTAGCAACTGGATTTATCCACTTTTTCTTTACCAAGGCCTGTTAATAAGAGTTTTTGTGTAGAAAATTCGCCGTTTTCCGACGCACGATTACGATTTTTCTCTTTCTCTTTTACTTTCTATCAGGGAAAGTGTGACAATATGAAAATCATGCGCATTAAGCAGAATTCATGAGGCAGGGCGAAGCGGGGCGTTACTGCAGGGCGAGTGGGAAGAGCAGACGGGTCATGGTAATTAATAATTTTGTTAAATATCGGGGAAACGTAAATATCTAGTATTCAATAAAACTTTTCCAAAGCCCTACATTTCAAAACGTATGGTATATATCTTCCTTCATCCACGTCGATAATCAAATTGAAGGTTTCAATCTCCATTTGAGGAAATGTTTCGGCTCCTGTTGAAGGACGTCTGTACGTCGAGGCCGCAGAGGCGCGCCCGCTCACATCCGGCTGAGGTCGACGTCATGTAATTACCGGCTTCAATTTCAGAAGTGCTCGAATCCCTTGCGTACTGCGGTGGGGAAATTCCCACAGCATTGTTTGCATTCAAGCATTAATATCTTGAGCACTCAAACTATCAGTCGGAAAAAAGGCAAACACTGCGTTGGGATCTTGTCTGATCTTACATAATGTCAAGGGTATTATTTTATGGCAAAATGTACATAGTATTTTTTTAAATCATACACTCTACTAAGAAACATTTCGAAAATAGCTTATTCAATAACAAAACCAGTAGTGTCCATTGCATTTTTTGATCCTAATATACATCCCCAGAGTTAATGATTTCTGTATTATTTCGTGGTGCTGAATTTACAAGGTGCTTGACTTTTTGTTCAAGTTCTAAGACGAGAGTAACTAAAATGTAATAACTTGAAAAAGAAAAAGTCACACATTGATTCAAATGCTTCACAGGGACTATTCCATGCACGACAATAAATACAAGCTTTAACAACACATCTGGCACGGCCCAATCAAGGCGATGTCTTTAAAAATACCGTTTTCCTATCCGTTTATCCAACTTCTCTTTGCTGATCAATCCTAAATGCATTATGCGGCACGCAAATGCGCAAATGTGTAAATGTAACTGTGCGAAAACCTTGTAACAAATAAAATTTGTGCATTATGAAACACTGTTGAACATAACTTCATTCATGGAATAGCCTAACTAAATTACATTCGCTCACTGGAAATTTTCAGATAAATTAATAAATCGCTTTGCTAGTCATAATAATGTTTTACAACGTATTTAGATGATCTATATTGAGATCAAGTATGAATATTATAAATTTGGAAAACAATTCGACCAAAAGAAAAGCAATGTAGCCACTAAGTGTCATCGTCTAATATACGATACTGCAAAAATTAGTATAAAACAAGAGAGCAAAAGTAAATAAATGAAATCATTATTTACATTCGCAAAACATTATAATTGTGTGCGAATAAATGAAAACTAATTTTATTTATTCATGTACGCCTACTACAAAGGAGAGTACCAAATTAATGAGCACGATTCATAAAACAAGTGATAAGTGGCGTAAAACCACGAAGAAGGAACACGTTTTGGCAAAGCTGTTCGCGTAGGTAGGTGACAATAGCGTAGGTAGGTTCAGTGATAGGTGACAACAAACGAGGTGACTTGTTAGAATGGAGAACGAAGGTGCACGCCAGAGAGTACGGAGGTGTCGAAGTGACATCAGTTTCGAATTTTTGAAGTGATATTTTTTAAATTGGAGTTTGACCGATTATTTCTTGTTTCGGGTTCCTGTGATGATCAATAAATAAATATATGATTTCACCGTATTAACATAATCAATACCTTAAAATTATAATTATCAATATATTAAAATAATTCATCCACGCCAGCTATGGCTGTAAGAAATAGAAATTACTAAAAAATATCAGTGGACTTCAAGAGTAAAAATACTGCTGAACGAAACAACAAAAATGTTTTTTTCTAAAAATTAGCACGAACTCTCCTGACAATCAACACATAAAATACTCTAGTATAACACTACAATAAATAATATATTTGAACCAAAACCATCTTCATAAATTCTGCAATAGTTAAGTACAGTGTAATCGAATACACAGTACAACATTCGAAGAATATCAGAGAGGTTGATGTTCCATAACACATGTGAATAGCAAATCTCAAATGGTGGGTGGTTTCTTCTCTGGAGCCTTCAGAGTGCCAGATTGTTATAATTAGTGACACAGTAAGTATTGGAATAGCCAAAATAACAGTAAGATATTTTTACTTTTCAGTCAAAATCGAAATTTGTTCATTGTTTTTGTATTTGTCCTGACTTTTTTAACAAAACAGTTCTCGCAGAGTCGGTGGCTACATAGTTTTCTTTACATTTATGTGCGCATTTCAAATCAGTACGTAGATTTCTTATATTATTTATATTTTAATCATATTACTAATTTCCTCGTCCAAGGATTTCTACTGCCTTATTCCCCTAATTTCCAATGCATGACGAAATTGAAAGAAAACTAAGCACACTCCGCCATGCAAAAGGTGTCTATGGAGGAGGGAATCGAAAAGCAATGCGACAGTTTCAATTTTGTCTGAAAAATGCAAGTATTTGTTATCGTTACTTCGTAAATTGTCATGCCGCATGTTTCGATTACATTCCCATTCTGTGTGTCGCTGCCCTTGACAAAGCTGATGTTACGCGACGAGGAAGTAAGGAAGAAACTTCAGTTCACCCATGTGCCACTTTGCTCATAGGACAGACAATTATTTTGTCACCAGGTTCCCATTTTTTGCAGATTCTCAGCAGCATTTTTGCTGTTGCAGGCCACTAAAATATAATAATATTACCAGTTCTCATCATGTTTCACAAAAATTAGTGTGTGCAACATTTTTGCAACAATAAAATAGAAACTGGCAGAGTTACCTCGAGACCAAACATTGCTGCAGTGACTGACTGGGAGGTCCTAGGGATCGATACCCGACATAAGAGGATTTTTCGACACTAGCTTTAGAGCTAGGACGAGTTCAGTCACTGTCTAGAGGAGAATTCTAGCGGCCAGCTAAACTGATGGGCAGTTTTAGTAATTTATCCGATTATTACTAGGTGAAAGTCAGAAGTATCCTAACAAATGGGTCACGGACCGCGCGCGATATTTCCATTCTTTTCCTTGTCCGTGTCCGCCTTACACATACAAACACACACACATGCCTACACTGCCACATATGTCGGAAATCCAATCGAGAGCTTAGAGATAGTTCCGCGGTTACCAGTTGGGAGATACCTGTAGAAAAAATCGTCTGAAAGCCGATGTGGAGGTCGGCGCCAGATCCCAACATATAACGACAGACAAATACTGCCACTTAAATAAAAATATTCACTACACTTACGGGACTAATGGACATAGAGTTGACGTGCAGAAAATATTTTTCAATCTATCAATAAAAGATAAAAATGCATATTCCTCCAAGAATCTTTTTATCTACATATTTTCTAACATTTTTTTATATATTAGTTAAATTACTAACAAAATATTCGGAATTAGGCCAAGAGGTACTCACTTGAAGCCCCTGGCCAGGTTGATGGAAATGGCATTCAACCACGTGCCCGCCGCCACCAGGAAGAAGTAGATGGCGTACGCTGAAGAAACGAAACAGGACTTTATAGTCTGTGCGTATAATTAATATCCAGAAGCGTTCCCCGAGTACAAGTAAAGGTTACGTTACAAAAACGTAACATGGAACAGAAAAAAATAATTTAAAAAAATTATGCAGCGCTTTCTAACCGAAGGCAGAGTAATTGTCTAATTAACATTTTGGAACGCATCCATTTCCAGCCTTTGTAAGAGACATATTTTTCTGGGTGATATTTTTAAGTGAACAATGTGAGATGGGGTTTCAACTCATCATACCAACAATGAAAATTTCTTTAGTAGTTACATCGCTGTGTGAAGAAGGATCTGGGGAGCCATTAATGAAATAAAAACATTGTTCTTCAATATTTTTAAATAAAACAATAAAAAAGTTAATGATAACTAAACGAAAACATTGACACATTATATTATGGAACAAAAGCATATTAGTTTACAAGTACAATTATGCACAATACTAAGTCTGAGAAATGAATGCCCGATTTGTAGTGTGTGTGTATGCATGTGTATATTGTGTATATAGTGTTTGTGCTATGAATGGGCAGTGTGTGTTCCACGTGGCGTCTATGTATGAGATGAAGAGATGATGTATGAGAGATGTGTATTGTAAGCATATGATATATGTGTAACGTATATGGGATGTGTTTTTGAGAGGGCACGTGTACACACTCACAGAGCTCACGTGTACACACTCACATGTGAGTTTGTATATGTGAGTTTGTGTGCTTGCGAGTGTGAATATCTGAGAGTATGCGTTGAAGTGATGTGTGACTCATGATTTATGAGTGTGTCCAAGGGCGTGCGTGTGTCTGAGGGCGTGCGTGCGTGAGTGTGCGTGCATGTGAGAGCGTGTGTGTGGAAGCGTGTGTGTGTGTCTGTGTGCGTAGGCGTGAGTGCGTGTGTGGGAGTGTGTAGGTGAGAGTGTGGGTGTGTGTATGTGAATAAGGCGGCGAGCAGGCAGGCGGCATGGCACGCGCGCGCACGCCCGTGTGCGTGCGAGTGTGTGAGTATGTGTGTGTGTGTGTGTGTGTGTGTGTGTGTGTGTGTGTGAGCCTCACCGTAGTACTTGCAGTAGGCGTCGTCGCGGTCGAGGAAGAACCAGGCGGCCTGCGTGGCGTTGGCGGCGAGCAGGCAGGCGGCGTGGCACGCGAGCGCACGCCCGTGCGTGGAGGCGCGCGTGTCGGGGGCGCGCAGCAGCAGCGCCAGCGCCGCCGCTAGGAGCGCCACCGCCGCCACGCCAAGCGGCCGCACCGCCTCGTAGGTGGGGGCGATGGGCGGCGCCACGCAGTAGGCCAGCGCCTCGCCCGCCCCCGCCGCCGCCCCCGCAGAGGCCCCCGCGCCCGCGCCCTCACGGAAGTCCGCGCAGAAAAACGTCTTTGAGAAGCGGTACTGACGTTCCTTTCCCTAGAAGGAAGGTGTCCATTTGTGAAACAGGAAAGAGATATAGTTGCATATGTATATCAACGAAAAGGAAGTTTAAATATTTTTAATGAATATAAATATAAATGCATAAGAAAGAATTTTAAAGAAACATATACATTTATTTGTAAAGGTTTTCTCAGATTTCTTATTAACATAATTTTCTCATGTTTTACCATTCCTAGCCCTGTAGTCACGCCTCTGTGAGTCACGCCTCTTGGATCCAGCTTCTCGCTGCGGGCCTCGTTGTGAGCTGAGCTCTCTCGCGCATAGATCCCAGCGACAACTGACTGATCGTAATAACTCGCCCAGAGACCCCCGGGACATTGCGGTTCCGCGTACGATATCATTTAGGGGCTCTAAGCGACAATCTGATAAAACTTTCAGATATCGGATGATTAAAGCCAAAATAATATCTCATTTTGGTTTTTTCGTATTGTTGGGCTTGCATAATTCATACGAGTCAGAATAATTTCGATTAGTTGGTTTCGTCTTAATATAGACAGTTAAAGAGGCGCGGTTTATATCTCGAACTAGGTGTAGCAATTGAAGAAGGGGAGAAGATAGTGAAAATCCTCAATTAATAAATACAAACCAAAGGTCTTAGAATATTTCAGTGTTGTTATGTCGCTTTCATCATAAATTATTCTTTAAATTGACTCCACGTCTAAAGAGTACATTCTAATCAATTAAATTTAAGAAAAATCAAGAAAACAGCCTGTCTACAATATTGTTTGTTTGGATGTCGCACTATTCAGTAACAAAAAGACGAGACCTGGAATGCAACTATTGGTGCTAAAACAGTACATACTCGCTCGCCCATATTTTCTCGCAAAATTACACGAAAAGTTCTTAAATTTTCGAAAAATTGATAATAATAAAACTTTAATATATTAGTTCTAAGAAGACCCCAAAAACATTTTAAAGTTTTGCAATTTTCGAAAAATCAGAGTTTTCAACAAAAATGAGACTTGAACCATTGTTTTAAATGTTCTTTACACTATCCAACAAGAACATTTAATATAGACACGATGGAGCCATTTTTTTGAAATTGTCCCAGGAGCTTCACGTAAAATAATACCCAAAATTAAAACTCCGATTTCTAATTCATCAGCCACATTGATTTAGGAATGTCAGTTTTGGTTAAAATTGATTGAACGTTTCGCTGAGCCGCTATGTCGCGAGTTGAGGGGGAGAGGGAGTACCCCTAGCAACTGGGTCACTCGCCGGCGGCAGCGTGCCGCGAGGGCCGGAATGCCATATTGCGACACTAGTGTTGTTCACTGACCGACAGACTGACGAACGTGTTGCCGTCATTCGATTTTTTGGTATCAAGGACCCACAAAAGGAGGATTTTATTTTCTAAATTTAGCAGCTGAATTTCTTCACTTTCTCTCAACTCTGTGGCGAGAAAGTGTAAGGGACTGTCCCGAGTAGGAGTGGGTTAAGTCAAAGCGGTCACAGAGACAGGCAGAGCCCCTACCTGCAGGCGCGCCGCGAACTCCTCCGGCGAGGCCGGGGTGCGGTCAGCGTGGAAGGACGCGTTGCCGCAGATGGGGTTCGACAGGATCTTGGCCGTGTACAGCCCCTCGCTGCTGAGGAACTTGGCGGCGGCCGACACGCGCGGGGACCAGTCGCGACCCCTGTTGTCGGTGCACTTGCCCTCCGCCGACAGGAGCTTGCCCGACGGACAGCACTTGAAGAAGCAGTTAAAGCCCTGCTCGTAGCACACGTCGGCAATCAGCGCCACCGGGCCGTCCTTCTCGATGGCGTCGAAACAGAACTTGTCGGTGCTCACCGCCCGACTGGCGCCCGACAACGTCGACGACGACAGGGACAGCACGGAGCCATTGGCGTTGAAGTCGATTCGCCAGCGCCCGCCGTGGTCCGCATCGAACACCACGCCCCCTTTCTCCATGAGACCGAAGTCGTAGCGCACCGGGATGAGGTTGTTCCGCAGCTGCTGAGGTATCCAGAAGGCCGCCTCCGGGTCCTCGGCGTCCACGAGGCCCATTTCAGAGCCGCCGTCCTCCACTCCGAGGCGGTCCACGCACTTCGCGGCGCGCACGTCCAGCTGCTCGTCCTTGCGGCAGCACTTGTTCACTTGCGACACCACCGTCAGCAGCACGCGCTCGTCCGCCCCCCTGCTGTCAAAGCAGTACACCGACGCGCGCGAGCGCACCGTGTGGTTGGCGGCGTCCGCGGCCAGCACCATCACCCTCGGGGCGTCTCCCGCCAAGTCGAGCTGCCAGAGGAGCTCGTTGTCGGCGGGGATTACCTGCCGCGCGGACATCCACTTGCGGTCCGACTCGCGCAGGTACTCCACCAGCAGGGCCTTCATGGAGCGTAGTCTGAGTGGCACCCAGTGCTGCGCCCCGGAAGCCACGACGGCGCTCAGGTCCTCGAAGCCGCCGGCGCCGCCCGCGTCGCCCGCCGCCGCCCCCGCCCCCGCCCGCGCCTCGCAGCCCGTGGCGTTGGCGTTGAGCTGCTGGCCGCGCGCGCAGCACTTGGGCAGGCTCCACAGCCGCGCCAGCATCATCCGGTGCGGCAGCGGCCCGTCCGCCGTCGTGTCGAAGCAGAACTCCGAGGCCACGCCCTCCACGGGGCTGCCGGTGCGAGACGGACCTCGCACGCGCACGGAGTAGCCCGCGCCGTCCTCGCGCAGCTCCCACTCAGGCTTGGAGCCGTCCCCACCGCCGCCCGCAGCCGCCTTGGGCTGGCCCGTCTCGTCGTCCTCGTAGTCGTCGTAGTCGTCATCGTCGTCCAGGTTCAGCCCCACCACCGAGTTGGCGTCCACTGCTACGTTCCAACGTAGCAGCTGCTGCTGCTTCCGGTACACCGCCACGATCACAGTGTTGAGCATCTTCCGCGGCAGCCAGTACGCGACCTTGGGGTCGACGAAGGGGTCGATGATCTCCTCGGTCGCGTTCTCGTTTCTCTCCCTTTGCTCGCGTTGTTCGCACGCCTCCGCTTGCGCGTTGAGTTGGTACCCCTTGGCGCAGCACTTGGGCACCGACCGCAGCTCGAGAGTGGTGAAAATCACGTGGGGCATGTGCGGGCTGTCCGTCGCGTCGAAGCAGAACGTTTGCCTCCTGACCGTGCTGACCCCCACTCTCCCTTTGAAGGCCGTCAGCTCGAAGCGCCGGGCAGTGGAGTTCACCTTGAGGAAGCGTTCCACTGTTTCGGACTTCGCCTCCACTCGCTGGGAATAGCCCAGGGTGCGCAACCTGCAACAGAGTCGTTCCGTAGACTTCAGTGTTACGATCTATCCATAGATCTAATAACTCTGTTGAACATTTAAACTACGTATACGTAATAATATTAACAAGAACGGATAAAAATGACATTCAAAGAACACAAAGACAGCAGTTAAGAAAAATGCGGTAATGCATAGGTATAAATAAAATAAAAATCAAAAGAATATATAAAAACTATTAAAACCTATAATGATTTACATTACTCACACATATATGATTTTTTACAAGATTCACTAGATATTTTTGTTTTCTGAACAATTGTGCTTTTTCTTTAATATGAAAATATCATTTGACGCAGAACTATTGCGCAGATCTCAGAACAGAAGTAGGCCTACCTTCATGCCACAACAAAACAGAAACTTTTGCCTATGTAGGTTGTCTACGCATTACGTGTGGACGCAGGTTGTAGGCCATTGCGAACACGACTGACCTGAAGGAAGGCAGCTTGTCGGCGTGGTGGGCGGTGTCGAGGGCGTCGTAGCTGGCGAAGACCGGCCCCTCGCGCAGCGCGGGCGGCAGCCAGTAGGCGTCGGCGTCGCCCATGGGCGGGCGCAGCAGCTCCCACTTGTCGGCGTCGGCGGGGGCGGCGGCGGCGCCGGCGCGAGGCACGCAGCGGGCGTCCACCGCGTGCAGCTGGAAGCCCCGCTCGCAGCACTTGCTCACGTCGCGCGGCGTCGCTTGCGCCTCCGAGCCCCCGACGACGGCGCGCGCGGCCGCCACGCAGCACAACAGCAGCGCCCCGCCCACGCACGCGCCTCGCCACGCGCCCATGCTCAGCCCTCAGCGAGCGCTCTCGCCCACCATCACTGCTCTCTGGGCACCACGCCACTCAACAGGTTCGGGGGTTGGGTTTTTTTGCTGCAAGGCGCACGCCCACTCCGCCCACCATCACCAATTATTCCGCAGCCATCACGGCACACCCATCGATGTGTCGAGAATGGCACACTCGATACTAGAAAACGTGAGGGGCTTCCTATACATGTGGTTCGGAGAGTAAAGAAATTGCTTTACGCCGAGGTGCTCCCTCGATAGACGACTCCCTTTTCAGACACCACTACACTACACACTAGACACTAGATGCTTTAATGTAAGCCACTGTCACTGATATTAGGACATCCCAGTAGCGCTTTTTAGAAACACGCAATAGACTCATCACACTTTCTCGGCACTTGATTCGGAGGTAAAGTGGATGCTTCTTGCTAAGCTGAGCTGTGGTTGTTGCAGCTGGCCCCAAAATGGATCCTTAAGCTAAGTTAGTTCGCAGTTGGTTAGTGAATAGTGCAAAAGTGGAATAAGAAAAGTTCAACTTTACAGAAATAGGGACCAATACCTTGCAAACTTCAGAGCTTTGTCTATATTTCATCAGCACTTTACGATGTCCTTCGCAAAACCACACATACATACAAACACACACACACACACACACACACACACACACACACACACGTCAAAGAAAGAAATAACGACGGTCTAGACGAAAGCGCACATGTCCACAGATGGTTGGTACAGAATCGTTATCGGTTCACTCAGACACAATACATGAGAATACTCCCCTATTTAATCAACACATCAATAATATCTTAAGATTATATTTCTGCTAAATCATTCGCAACTTAAAGAGCTGAAAAGGAAACTTGATACGTGAGACGAGACACCGAGAATGTCCTAATTAACACGACGAGCAATGCAATTTCACCACGGATCCTTGACACACCGAGCACATTCAGTTCCACCAACGCCCGAAAATCTGAATGCTGCGAGACAGATCCGTCGCCAACACACCCGACATTCGCCATCCAGTTGCACACGGGCTGGCGCGCGGCGCGTAGAGAACGAGGGCGCTGGAGACGGCGCTTGGCGCAGTCGCGACAACCGACGCGCGGCGCTGCGCACGGCCGACTGCGCCCGCTGCGCCTCTGCTGCACCTCCCCCCTCCCCCCCCCCCAGGTGGCCTTGCTGCGTAGCCTTTCCTCCTCGCGGAGGCCTCTGCCGTCGGCCGTCGGCCATCGGTAACTGCACCGCACCGCGACGCGACGCACAGTGCTCTGGAACGGGACCGATGCGCGCAAAGGACTCGGAGAACGACGGCATTTTCTATGGTCGTTCAGGAAGTAGAAAATAATTACTAATGATACAGGTGATGGAAGAGATTTTTTATTTTGCGAGTAGATACAGTTGCGACTCGAAACCGATTGGACGAGTAGCGCAGGCCTACGAGCAAAATAAAAAGCATTTTTACCACGTGTGTCGTATACTATTTTTTAGAAAGCCATTTTGACTTTTTGTTATTTTTGCCCCTTTTTCCCCTTTCTATCAATCTTTAATTTCTTTCCTGCTTTCCATTTTTCCTTTCTGTTCCTTTGTCTTGTTTGTGCCTTCAGTTTCATAGAGTTTCACTTATTTAATGAAATTAATAATTGTTGAATAAACGGTGGGTTGAGAGGCGAGTGAAACGGAAGAATTTCACCACATATTTTCCATAGACGGGATCGATCCCGGAATCCTGTGAGGAAAACAGAGCGCTATGGCGCGTCCGAGTTTAAGAATGTAGTTCGGTCTCTTATGACGATGGTGACGGTAAATGTGGCGCTTTTTCTGCTGTACTGTATGAATCGAAAGCTACGCGCACGATGGTGACAACGAATTCCGCAATGGGGCGGAGCGCTAAAGTAGTTTGTCTCGAAACTTTTCAATTTCAAGACAGCGTGTTTTTTCTTTCCACAAATATAAAACTATTCTTATGAGACTCTGATTCTCAATGAACGTTTCTGTTAAGCTTCTCACTTCCTTCGTGATTTGAAATATCATAGGAAATCAGGAAGAAATATTAATTTTAAAGTACACCACTATTCCAATACAATATCCAAAAGTCAAGTCATCTGCAAGGAGTTGCCAAAAGGCCAAGCCTCCTGTTTCCTTTTTAACAGTAGAGAAATAATACGTTTTGATTACCTAACAAAATATATAAAATTCTTTTGACGACAACATAAGTCGGGCCCACGGGAACAAACGTGATTTGATTCGCGGGAAAGCGAGCTGCCTAGCACCGGGAGGACGGACAGACATCTTTCGGTAGGCAGTGAGTACTAATCTCGTTCGAAAAATAATTTTAGTTCAGTAGTTATAAACATTAATAACCATTTGCTTTTCCCAACTATGGAGTACTTTACCACTCTGGTCCTTTACGATTGGTGGATCATACATTCTAAAACATGACTGAAAAGAAAAAAGAAATCAAATTTAAAGTATTGTAAATTAATAAATTTATCACATTCTAAAAACCAAAACGAAGAAAATTAAACGAAATTACATTTAACTTGGACGCGATTAAAACCATAAATCGTAAACACAAAACACAACTAAACACTAGCG
Organism: Gryllus longicercus; assembly: GCA_038098605.1. Taxonomy (NCBI): domain Eukaryota; kingdom Metazoa; phylum Arthropoda; class Insecta; order Orthoptera; family Gryllidae; genus Gryllus; species Gryllus longicercus. The sequence goes on along the minus strand of JAZDUA010000765.1, from coordinate 449,751 downwards.
AACAAACACAGGTACTTTCCGCAAGCGTACTTTCTGAGCACAGTATGCTATGGAAACCGAAGCACATGGCACCGCAGCTGTAGCTGATCCAACAGGCGAACGTATCCATTCGTATAAAAACTAATAAAATCTAAAGATATTCACCACCATTTGAGGTAAATATATAATGTATTCGAGGTACTACTTTACTAATGTAATCGATGTTAAGAAAAACAGTTTTGAAATCAGGGTTGAAAACAGTTTTGAAATCTTAAAAGTTGGGGGATGTTGATTTACAGGAAAAGCCCATGTGGCCTTGCCCTTCATTCTTAACCTCGGACGCTATAAACGATACGCTACGAGTCAGTGCCATGAATGCCTCTTGAATCATGGTCCTTCGCACAGAACGCGTCATTTCTTAAAATTACTAATTCTCTTTATTTGTAACTTACTAGCAACTTAACAACTGTACAACTTGCAAGATAAATTTTAATTAACTTAAACTATTAACCTAGAAAAACGTATGGTTTTGAAACTACATCTTATCTCTAGCCAATTTTCAAACACAATTGTATCATTCTACATTGCATCCTTTCTTTTTAGATTTATTTATTAAAGAACTTAATTTATCAATTTGAGCAATTTATTCAAAATGATAAACCATTTTTTAATAATCAAATATTATAAACAAAATTAAAAAAAGGAAAAAAAAGATTAAAACAATTGTCATTTAAAATTGGCCCGAGACAACCTATAGTTTATATAGATTTATTAGATAAATATAAAATAAAACTTATTGGTTTCCTTTTAATGTTACTTCGTTCACAAACGCCATTTCAGCCATACGCATGAGACATTTACGAAAACAAGTTTTTAGACTCACTCGTAGAGAAAACTCGTCTGCCTGATTCATTCCGATGAGGCAAATACCTACTCAGCTACTTGATTTTCACTCATGAGTGTGGCATGTCTTCTGAGAAATTATTGATCGCCGTAACACGACAGCTGAAATATGTATAAAATTATTTTTCGGATTAGATACAGCTACGAACGTTATGTTAGGATCAACAATCACACAGAATGAAATGAAAAATAATTGAACTCTTTTGTTAGCTATTTTGTAGATATCTTTCTAAGGGAAGTTCAGAAATATCACGAAAAAAAGTCACATGTCGATTCATAATATAAAAATGTATTCACTGTGTATTGAAAAGCGTTTGATGTAATGTGAAGTAGTAGCGAGTATATGAAACTAGAGCATCGTGTACATGCATTCTAAGTCTGTTTCATTCTCTTTCATGCTATTTTGATGGCTGATATTACAAACAAGGAATCACAGATATATGTGCAAAATGATTTAAGTCGCCATGTCAAGCAGCGTCCAAAACTTATTGCGTAACATTATCGCAGTTACAAGGAGTGTTACAACTTTTGTTGGTGATAGGACGTTATCTCTTTATTGTAGTACATTATGTAGCCGAAAAGGTATTTTAGAACTTTAATCAATATTCTTTGGACACTAAAGTTTGCGAAATTTGGAGTATTATATAACTGATCTACTTGTTTTGTATTATTAATTTAAAATAGAAGAACTGCGATATTTAACTTATTTTGTCCTCCTAAAAGTTATACCCAGATCAGTGTGTCTCTTCTCAGAAAACCAGTTTCGCGTCGACAAAAAGTCAGGAAAGTATCGCTGTCAGTAGAGGCTACTAAACATAATGGTACAAGAAACGCTTTTTTTCTCTTTTTCATTCTTGCAACTATCAGTGGTTTTATGTCCAATTCTGTGGGGCAGTAAACATGACCTTTCGTCTAGGGGGAGTCAGAAAATGGTGGAGCTTTGACCCCATGGACTTCCCTTTTAGGTAACACTATGTTTAAGTACTATTGCAACTACTTTTTTAAATTCATATTTGTCAAAAAGTAGTAAATTATATCGGTTAGTTTTGAAATGACGATTGTTGATTTTTTCACATTATTCTATGATAAAGTGGTTACATAAAAAATCTTAAACAAAAAACCTAACTGAGAATGTTTTATATAGGGCTAGGATAGTTATGTAATAACTTTTATTACATTTAAATATATTCTATTTATAATATGTCCACCGAACAATGTTGTTCTAGTGAGATTGGCAATTTTTATGATGCATGTTTTTACATATTTTGGGAGTCTTCATAATTGAATAATATTTAGAGCTTACTTTCACAGGAAAATGTCTAAAAATGGAATTATTAATTACTTTACTGATGTAGTTACTACTAATAATATTAGTACTGATACTAATACTAATACTACTACTAATAATAATAATAACAATAATAATAACAATAATAATAATAATAATAATAATAATAATAATAATAATAATAATAATAATAATATGATATGATGACTGTTATGCACTGTAATGGAAAAAATTAAATTACCTTCAGCAACAGTTCCAATCCATAATTCAGGTGAGTTTTGTCTTAATTTACCTTGGTGTCATAGACTATATGTTACACAGATTTTCAATGATAAATATAACGGTAAAAAGAACAACTTATGATAATTTTATCCTTTTTATGAGGTTTTGTATAGTACATATTTTATGCGTTGTTAATGGACATATCTCATCTGTATTAAATCTCATACTTATATACATATTGTACATTTTTAATGCATAACTATCCGAGTCCTAGTTACATATCTGAAAGAATATATTGACTAGTTTTCTTCTCATTTCTTCATTGAAACATACAATTCATGACGAATGTCATAATTCGTAAGGGAAGAGTAATAAAATTATCCGTCGAGCTTCCAGAGGAATCATTCGAGTGGTTATCTGCGTCATACTAAGGATGACAAAGAAAATTAAGTTTTCGAGAAACCTTTCAGGGTGCTCGCTATGGAAGAGAGACCACTTGTGTTGCAACATGACATGAAACTTCAAGAACGAAACGTGGATATAAACATCTAAAAAACTTAAAATATTAGGATTCTTTTGAAACTTTAATGACAATGAATTTATTTTACATGTGATTATTTCAAATGAAAGGACTAGTGACGTTTGTTTGGCAATATTGGTAGATGACATTATAGAGCAGGAGGTTACGTAATTACTTCTCAACAAAAAACTTGCAATGGTCATCTCAACTGAAAGGAAAGAAAAAACAAATTCCCACCTGCTTCATCAGCGACGTGAATAATATTAGTGATACAGCATGTATTGCAAGCAATTATGGCATCAAGAATTCCGGGGAAATTTAAGATGCCTAGAAGAAAATAAAAAAAGAAACATTTTCCAAATATAAGACACTAGTTATTGTTATTAAATTTTATATGATTTGTTATATTACACTAATAACAATTTTATGCAAACAAAACTTTTTTGTTCGTATTGTTTTCTTGTGCTTTTACATTACTTGCATTGCATTATTGCATTACATGCCAAATTTGTACATGGTAAAATTAATATAAATAAAAGTTAATCTAAATATTTAGAACAAAGAGTTTTTGGGTGGAAAAACATTATTCATGTACTCTACCAAATTATGTGATTTTTGTTTTAAATGACAAGTTCTAAATACCGCATACTATTATTAACCGGTTTTGTAGTATAAATACTACATTTTATTAATATCTTAAAACAAATACAATAAACGCTTGTATGCCGCCATTTGTTGATTATTTTGTTTGGAGAGTTGCAATAAATCGAAGTTTTATCACATGACAGCCAAGTTTGCGAGAGAGGTTGTAGTTATGGTTGCGTAGGCTTCCGCGGCCGGAGTTTATGTTGGCTGGGCTATCCGGGACGAGCCGCGTGACTATCCGGGACGACCGCGAGCCACCATGACTTCGACGCGGCTCGTCCCGGATAGCCCAGCCAACAGGTTGTAGTTATGTTTTAAAACGGCATGACTTGGAGACACAATACATTAGAAAATGAATAGCATATTCATTAACAAAATCCTTCGTACGCCTTCCTTCGGAGGGGAAGTAAAGCCGGCTGTCCCATGTTAGTAGATTTATTTGCATGTAAAAGATCCTCAAGCCTAAATGACGCCTCTGAGCTAAATTCAATTCGCCTGTTTCTCGCCCAAAAAATACCTCCTTTCTCTGCTAGTTGATGAAAGAAGCGTAGCGAAATTTGCGTGGTCAGACGGAAGAGCGGGCCTGATGGCCCGAGTCTCGCCACGTAAAATAAGGCAAATTCAATTCAATTCAATTCATGCTGCTTCTACTTTTTAAATACCAGATATGCGAGCCAATGTGAAGCTTTGCTATAGACATTTTGCCTATAATATCACTGAACAATTCCACTGAGTTGTCCGTTGAACTGTCCATGTACCGCAAGACAATGCATCAGAGGCATTGCTTTAGTATCAGTTAAAGTCACCGAGAACGAGGACCTGAGCGCCGTCGGGGCTTCCGGGGCGCAGCACTGGCTGCCACTCAGACTTTAAACCAAAAAATTAGCTTTGAACTCGTAATCCTATATGGCATACAAATTACATTTTAAATTCAATATGGCGGACCGTTTGAGACGACACATCGGTATGATATACAACTCCTTCACACTTTGTCTATCTAACAAACAATATATAACAAGAATTTGATGTTTTCCCTAAAGACATAGTTTTATTGATACATTCAAAAAATTGTTCTGCGCAACGCCGATACCTACAGGTCACAATACTTACGTTTCCCCATTCTTCTAAACACTGGCCAACAACAAGTTTTAGTTTGAGCTTATCATTCGTCTTGTTTCTTGTTGGCTCCCTGTCTAACTGTATTTTATTTGTACTCGTAAATTACAACCCTCAATGTTGACTATACTAAAAATTCCAAACCATTTCTTTCTTGGAGGTATGTGTATGGTTGGCCATGAGGGGGAATAAGGTGCGACTTGTCATCGGAAAGCCTGCTCAAATATACGGCAGACAAAAATGGTTGCTGGGAACCGCTGAGAGTTTTCTTCGTCTGGTGTTGATCGAGAAAACGTCAGAAAAGTACCGATCAGAGATATCTCCCCAGACAGAGATTTATTTCTACCAAGTGGTCTAGCTAGTGACGAGAAACCTGCAATTGTCGTGACTCGAACCCTAGAACATCCAGGTCACGGGCTCTGCAGTGACATCAATTGACATCTTGAACCACCTACACCGGTTTCTGTATTAATTCATTAATTCAAAGTATTAGTTTGAGCATATGTGACGTGTCTGACCGAACCGAGCCTGTGTGCCGCGAGCAATAAATTTAGTAGCACTTAAGTTGTTGTGGCAATTACAAACATATATGTAATAAATTATTTATTTAATTACAATTACGATTCTACAAAGTAAATAAAAGCTAATAAAAATATCCAAGACAGTACCAAAAACAATAACATAAGTTCACACATAGGGCAAAACATCTGCATAAAAACTAACGCTTTTTAATTAAAAGTTGTAACTCAATCTATATTAAATTAACGTTACATGTACATATTCGTGAAGCTATTGCTGACGTTGGGCGTGGTTAGGCGGATAGTGAGACTGTATGTCGGGCGCAGTGCTGTACGTGAAGCTCCTGGGCGGTGGGTTTAGTGTAGTTGAAAGTCAGTGTAACGCCGTGCTGTAAGTGAAGCTGCTGTGTTGTGTGCTGAGAATGAGTGTGTGTGTGTGTGTATATGTGTCTGTGTGCCTAGCACTACGTGAAACTGGCAGACTGCGGGTATGGGGAAGCCGAATGTGTTTTTTTTCTAGCGCCGTTCTGCCGTGCAGAACATGAAGCTGATGGTGGGCGTGGTGAACCTGAGTGTGTGTCTGTGTGCCTAGCGCCGTGCTGTATGTGACGCTGCTGCTGATGGTGGGCGTGGTGTAGCTGAGTGAGTGTCTGAATATGTAAGGCCGTCTTATCACACGTCAGCAGAAGGTGTTATCGGCCTCTTAATATATTAATTTGCTATTATTTGACCATTTTGCTAAGCAATCAAAGAATACAAATACAAATTAAAAAAATAAAAATCGCAAATGACGAAGAATAGGTTCTTTAGACACAATTTTAGCCCAGTATTTTTGCTTCCCTTAAACTTTTCCCATCGTAAGAACGTGCCTCCTGTGCCTATTCGTAAATCCGCTCCTGAGTGTGAAGTGCTTTTCTGGTTTCAAAAGGAATTGCTTTTTTTCGTCTTGAGCCAACCAAAGAACCTGAACTTCTCAGATATGGAAAGGAAGTCATATGGTATCTAGTTCAGTGAATACACTTCAAAGGAAGAGAAATTTGCTAGGCGCGGGTGGGTGATGAAACATAAGGAAGAGAGGCCAAAGGAAAAAGGAATACATACAGAAGAAAATGCGGAAAATTGGTGTAAATTACTCAGACATTTCTCGTGACGTGTGTACGAGCCATGAGAAGGCCTATCCTTCTACTGAAGTAATTAATGTATCTCTGAAGTGGACAGACGTGTGAATTGTTCAAGGCTAAAAGTAACGATTAACACAATACATATTTGTAATATACTAATGCTATCAAATGTTAAGAGTACTCTAGTCAAATCTGGAATAGAAACAACCCAGAAGTATTAATCAGAAACATTTCGCTGAAAATGATATATTCACAAAGTGGTCGGAAAATTGTTTTTGGAATACCAACTCAAAAATGAAAAATTGGTTTCTAATTCTATATAAACATTTTTTTAAAAATTTAATATGTTTACTTACTCAGATGTTTTGTCCACTACCTTGGTGAAACTAGAATCGTAGTCTATCAAATAAATCACGAAAAAATATTATTTATTTTAAATGATATCGATTGCATTTGTTATGTTTATAAAATATTATAATTATAATATATATTAATATGCACGTTTCTATTAAATGTTTTCAGTTGATATTTATCACTGAACAAGTGATGCTCCAATAGAACATGCATTCACGCACTACTGACTATAGTTACGTAATATTGAAATATTGTAATTTCTGCCATACTAAAACCTCAGTTACAATTTGAAAAAGTCAAAATTCAACCAATTCATTTGAAGCGCCTTGTGCACAGCAACATTTATTTCGAGAGTCAAAAACTGTAGGCATTTCTGGTAAAAATGAAACAAACATGAATAATTTTAACTGTTATAGTATTTGCACATATAATACAGAAAAGCAAGAATTATTTCACACAAGCCTACTTTGATTACATTGAAGTGACCGTTGTCTGAAATTTATCTCCTTGCTTATAAAAAATACATGCAAATTGATCGACAAATATATAATAGTAATTATTCAATACTATAGTATTGTAATATTCTCTAAATATGCTCGTTTTAACACGAACAACACGTTACTCCTTGTCTGAACATTTAATGCTAAATGCTGGCTATACATTGCTTATAAGAAAATACATCAATATATTGAGAATGTTCATACATTCTTCCCAACACGGACAAAAAGAGGGGTTGGTTTTACATAATTCTGCAAAGATTAATCAAACGTATAAAAAAACCTTGAATGTACGAAACGAACAAAGGGATATGAAATATTATACAAATTCTAACTTACAAAGCATCCAAATGCAACGAATTACTTCTCTTATGACGTTCACGAAGCGTAGGATATTCGGGGCCAACGTTTGAAGCCAAATCACACAAAAAATTCAACATGTTCTTTTTCTGAAGATCTGTTTTCGATGAACATTTTTCATTAAGAAAAAAATTGTATCTTCTCAATTGAAGTTGTGAGACACCGTATAGACTACGAAAACATTTTTATTTTAACAAACAAAAGGCCGGCACCATTCTCTAAAGCATCCTTTACACTATGTAAGGTCCGAATTAATTTTTTTAAACGTGCCGTTTTTAAGAAAAAAAATAGTTTAAAGAAATATTCTATATCTGACAATAAATTCGCAAAAAATACTTACATTTTCGAAAAAACGAATATGACATTATTTAAAGACGTTTTGACGAACAATTTTATGAAGAAAAAAATGTTTATCTTCATAATTGAAGTTGTTGGATTACGTTAAAAATATGAATTTTTGCGATTTTCAAAAAAAAAAAAAACTTTGAACGAACATGAGACCTTCACCATTCTCTTAAGCGACCTATACGCTGTACGTTCTGTACACCGATGTCAAAATTTAGTTAAATTGTTTGGAGCGGTTTGTGTAGGCCGAAAAGTGTAAGTGATCTTATTTTAAAATCAATTTTTAAGTAACAGAGTTCATTAAGGGAAAAATATTTATCTTTAATATTTTAGTTGTAGGAAGGCTCCGTATAAATTTTTAAGTTTTGCAATTTTCGAACAATCAGGGTTTTCAACGAACTTGAGACCTGCACCATTTCCTTAAACAAAACATTAATTATGGCTACACAATGTGTTAGAGGATTATTTTTTCTGAATTTAGCAATTGAAGCTATTAACTTTTTCGTTACCAGGGCCCAACAATAAAAGTTTTTGTGACGAATATTCGCCGTTTTTATGCATTACATAACTTTCTTAAGAAGTACCTTCTTTAAGGCGAGAACGTAAAACTAATAACATTGTTCATATCATTACAATAAAGAAAATCATTGATAATTTAATTATTTGGAACGTCCAGTCTGTCAATTTTTAGCTTTTAGTCAGATATGAATCACAATATTTTTATTATTGTCACCTTTCCTGTCACCTTATTGAAAACAATTACGCTCGGAAATATGTTCCACAATCATAAAGAAATCCAAGTTGTGACCATGTTACTGCGTAACAAATGTACAATAATAATTAAAGTTGTTCAAAGAATTATGCACCACGAGTGGGATTCGAACTCAGGTCTCCTGGTTCACGCTCAGATACTCTTAAGTACTAAGCTCCCGAGAGAACCAGTCTGTTCAACTGTTTTCACTGGCCATATGTCGGCCTTACGTGCCTCAGTGTAAGCCATGGGGGAAGAAAGGATATATTGCAACATATAAACAGTGAAAAACATTTGGTAGATGGTGCGTGCGAGTGCGTCGTCGAGCACTGCATTGACAGACTTTTTAAAAGTGAAAGTTTTTGTGATAACAATTATATGTCATTAGGAGCTGTGCAGGAGCGTTTGTGTACCATACTGTCCAGCTCAATTATATTACAGACCCATGGATTATACTTTCAAACTTGTCAAGTGTACTTTTGAAAGAAAATTTGCGTGTGGCCGTAGCCGAGGCAATTATATTAAATGTTTTAACCATATTTGCTATTTCTGAACTAAAACAATAATTAAAGAAAGCATAGTTTATTGTAGTAATTACGGATTAATCAAATCATGAGAAAACAAAAATATTTCCATTGTTTGTCAGCTACTTTAATTCTACTGAGGGGGTTCCAGTTAAATTGCTTCATAATATCAGTATTCAGATCAATTCTTACAAAACTAGAAAAGGGGAGTTTTTCATCAGAGATTGTATACTTAAAAAGTATGCCCATAGATTTTACCAAACTGCAGATGAATATTTAAACAAATGGGTTGCACCCGTTGAAAACTTGCAAGAGTAGTTGGGTAACACTTAAGGCAGGGATACCTCACTGGAAGGATGTCGAAAGGAATGAAGATTTCATTCGCGATGTGTCTTCTTTATCCAAAGTAGATAGTGTCAGTCTGTATGATGAGTATTTTCTAGCATGAATGGTTTGTGAATAAGTGACAAGAACGCTCTTTCAGTGCGAACATTGAAGGTTATGTTAGGTAATGATGTGAAATTTAATCAAACGTGTAAACTTATACAAAATGATTGGTGATAAGAAAGACTTACTGAAGAAAATCCATTTTTCAGAAAAATATCAATAAATACTGCATTCATAATTGTAAAAGACTTGTCGTAGCATTCACTTCACGCCAAACAAGATGAAAGTTACACATATTTATTTATTCGCTTATCACAAATATCCAAACTTAAGTATATATGACAAAATAGTGTTGAACGTTCTCTTTTATCGTTTAGATAAAAACTAAAGTGACCCGTTTTTAGTTTTTAACAATATAACCACCTTGAGCTTGCGTTGTTCATCAAAACGTTTTGATCAATTTTTTATGTCATTTTTCTTTGCTGTTAAGGAATTTTAAAATCATTTTAAGAGCATTTTATTGATCATTTGTGGCGATGTTTTATGTCATCAAAATCAGCTCCCACTTATGAACATAATATGTTTCGTATATTCTTTGAATAGCTAAAATATAATCTGTATCCACTTCTATTAATCCACGATAACAACTTCAGCCAAATGTGCCGTGCATTCCGTGGGGCAACGCGTTGTGAGTCACTCATTAACCGAGTTGCCTTGACGAGGAGAGCGCTTAAACGAGGGTCAACAGCGCGTCTGAGCCAGTGTGAATTTCGCGTTCCGCAGATGCGACGCGCCGTGGCCGCCCGCACCGCTTGCGGTCGCTGAGAGGCCCTCCGGCTGCGACGGGAGCGCCCTGCCTCCGGACTCGGCAGCGCGGCAGGCAGTGCGGATTGAAGGTGGGAGACTTGTGGTCTGTTGTTACGTCCTTGGCTACTCGGCGACGCCGGGGGAGCAGGTTTCTCAGTGCCGGCGTTCAGAATGAGTGGCTGTGGGCACCGCGATGCCGTGCGTCGGGATGAAGATGGCGGAAGAAGTCCTGCACCAATCGCAGAGGACCTGAGCACGCGATCTACGCCGTCTGACAAGCACTCCAAAGTTAAATGTGTGGCATGGGTAATTTTTATCATCGTAATCGTGATGATTGGAATTCGTGAATACAAAAATAACTATTACAATTGAAACCAAATAACGTGTCAATTGCTGTAATAATGCATGTTCGTGGATCACAATATTTCTGTCTCAAAAAAAATTGTATAAAAAATATTTTTTCAAGATTCCTTCACGATGTCAAAGTATGGACATAAAGCGTAGTTACTATATTTGTAATTATCTACTCTCTAATTATTTTTAAGTATTTACTACAATTAATAGTAATTGTTTTATTTATGGAGAGTTTTTTTTTCGAGCATCAAATACTAAAACTTGAAAAATTCAATCTATGCGCGCGAAAGAAGGAAAAGTAAGAAAATCAAAGTCAAAAACGCTGAAGTTACAAGAAGAAAATTCATATTCTTCATATAAACGTGGTATAGGTCAGATTTTCACAGTTAGCTCTAAATTTTCGAAAATTGCAAAAGTTTGCATTTTTCCCGCATCTTCCTACGATTACAAAATTAAAGAGATTTTTCCTTCAGATGAAATTTGTTACCAATTATTCTTTCATTAATTTCATGGTACTTTTTTAAACTCTCGTAATTGCAATAGTGCGTGTAATTAGTGCGATTTGAAAAAATAACAAAAACAAGACTCCAAATGTTTTCTGTAAACTTTTGGTATGGATAATGGTAAATGCACTATTAGATCAACTATTAGATGACAGGCAAGCTATTTTCTCCTATTTTTTTGTTTTTACAAAAATTACATACATATAACTTTCTGACTAGCCTCTGCATTGAAGAGTACGTGTTGTTGAAATAAAGGCATATAAAATTTCTCTAAAACTCGTTTTCTGTGAAATCGAGCTCAATACTTTGCATTTTCATTAACGCCCAAACGTCATTTTCCAAAAAACGGGTCCAATTTTTTTCTTTAAACTTTTCAAACAGGTAGAGCCAGTTGCAACTTTTAAGATGTCTTAAAACTTATTTTGTTGTATTCCTTTGGTTTTTTTGCACAAAAATTACACAAATGTAATTGGTTTGAAATATCTCATGCGTGTAATGTACACATTTCCAGAAATTTGTATACATTATTGCATTTGTGAGTAGAAGCGCTTCAATCACTATCAATATTTTTTTGTAAAACTCATTTTTACAGTGACGCGTAAACGCCATTTTCGGGAAAACGGCTACAAATTTTTCACCGCAAATTTCCATATGAAATGAGGTTTTACTCTTCTATTATATTCTTAAACTAATTTTTCGTTTCTGCCATTACGAAATCGAAAAATTGAGCAAATGTGAAAAAGTGATGTTTGGGCGGCGTTAGATGGGAGCTCAGAAGAGGATGGGGCACGACCGAAAGGTAGACCCGGACCCAAAAATCAGAAAACTAACTAGTACAAGAAAGTATGTGCTATTCTGTAGCTACATTAGATTAAATTTCATTAAAAGCGAAATATTTTCTCCAAAAGTCAATCTCTATTAATAACCGTTTTAAATACTAGATTTCGTGTGCCCCTTCTAATGCCAAAGAATGAGCTATCTTAATGTTAAATAAATATTAAAGAACATAAGTATGTTAATTATTACTATTTGTTTCATTTAAAAAAATACAAAAGTAACATTTTATAAAGATTGTTCGATTGCTTAATTTTTAAATAGCTTTTTTATCCATTTTTTTCTAAAAAGAAACTCAGATCATTTTCGTAATCAAAATTATGAAATTAGAACACAAAGCGTTCTAATAATCCATGGCCTACTATTAACATGATTAATTTCGAATAATAAAAACGAAAAGTATTCACATATTGTTTTAATAATCCGTGGCATTATATTAACTTTATCAATATCAGTGTCATATTTTGCTGGATAGTCAAATTAAAAGCAAAATTATATTTCATTGCATATTTACAATGTGGATAAAAAGCTTTACGATAACACTTTTCGTAAACCTTACAATTCTTATTTCATAAATATTAAAAAACTTAGGCACGTTTTTATTTTATTTGTTCATTGAATATAATTCACTAACTGGTACAGCTCAAATATGTATCCAATACAGAGTGGATTAGCATATAATTTGTTATAAAAATAAAATAAATGTAGATTCCAGGCTTGGCGCTCACGGAGTTGGCGGCTCTAATTATAGCGCAAATTCAATAAAATAAAGTATCACATAAATAATACTTGCATGAATATCATGTTATGTAAATAAAAATGACTTTCATCACTCATGCATGGAAACTAATTCATTCCTCTCTTTTTATTGATTGAAAAATATAGTTTGCCATATGTGTACCGCAAAGGAGTCATCGCCATATGAAGTGTTTGGCAATTTTTTTTAAATGCCTTGTACGAAAGATGGAACGCACCAGCTTCTCGATGTTTCGCGCACGCTTAGTAATGTTTTGCACACTATTAGTTGGAATGGGAAAATTAATTTTTTCGCACACGAAAAACACGCAAGAGAAACCAGGTTTCACACTGGGCATATTAAAAAAATATGCACACAAATGGCAAGTAAGCAATTTCTGTACTATTAATGTAAATTAATACTGTAATCTCTCATGCCGCCTGAATGGCTCTGACGTTACTTCATTGTATTATTATAATGAATGATATATATTATTGGTTTTCATACATCATAGTGTAAATTATAAAATATGTTAACGTAAATAATATACGATCTTCCACAAATAAAAAGTATATTTTAAAAATATGTTGGTCAATTTGGAAACCTATTTGCTGTAGTTTATAATCACTCGCCCAATTTTTAATCAAAGGGTAATAAGGCATGTCCATTCGCATCAAATATATACAATTAATTGACGTACATTTCAACGTTTCCTAATTTATCTGTACGACGGACTGCTTTTGAGTAATCGATTCGACAATTAACGACTCATATATATATATATATATATATATATATATATATATATATATATATATATATATATATATATATATATATATATATATATATATATATATATACGACAAGTATATTTATAATTAAGTAACCCACAATACAAGTTAGCTTGACAAAAGACTAAATCTATATAAAGAATGCTTCAAGATTGGTGCAATGCCATCTCCAGTTACATTAAAATGGCATTAAAAAATTCCTTCTGTTCAGCTTGTATGCCTGTAGGGATATTCAGAATTTCAAAGTAATTGACAATAAAATTCACCATTCTCACATAATGGTCTCTTTCGGTAGGGGAAAAACATTAATAAATGATAAAAGAAATTTTAAACTCAATTAAAAAATCCAAGCAGATCAAATTTAGTTAAGTAAAATAATAATAATAAAGTAAAGTTTTAATAAATTTATTAAATATTTTAATTTAATAAATTGATTAATTTTTATTGGGTTCTAAATCCATCTTTTGAAGATTTGAATTTAACTCGGCGAGAAAAATTGTATGAACGGCCTAAGTTAAATGATTTTTCAGAGCAATCTCTTAAAAAACTATTTTCTAAATTGTGCATATTAATTAGATTTTTTCTAAAGATAATTAATAATGTTCTAGTTGATTAGGAAAAGCCTCATTACTAAATACAGTAAATTGTGTGCCTCTATACTAAAGACTGTATAATGATAAAACCCATTACACATTACAAACCCATTAAAAAATGCATATGTTGTAATAATTTAATAATTTATTAGTTTGAATATTTGTAACCCTTTCAATGAAGCTTAATATTAGCTCTAAAACATTACAACTTTAAAAAATACAGACATAAGAATTTAAATATTCATCTATTCTTTAGTTCTAAAATAAATAATAATTAAAATAACAACAATTACTACATGAAAAATTTATAAATTTAACTCAAATTAACTTGTAAAAATATATAAATCAAAGATTTGGAGTACGAATTTTGTATAATTGGAGTGCGAATAAAACCAAAATTGGGTCTCGAATTAACAAATAAATTAAAATATTCCAATACATTAGAATTCAATCTCCATCTTTTACAGTAAACAATAATTCCCAAATTGCATTTCTACGCGTCTAGTTTTACTGTTGTTAGAGGACCAAATATGTGGGAAAGTGAAAGTGTTTAATTTTCTAAAATACTTGTTTTACATAGAAACACTAACCCCATTTGCATTTCGGTATTGGAATTAAAAATAAATATTTTAACACTTTACTACCTGAAAAGTTGCTCAAAATAAAGTTTCCAACAACAGTTTTCTATTGCATTCTTCATAGACGCTAACTACGTTCTTCAGAGTGTCACTAAGAGTCTTCATTAATCATTTTCTCTTCCAGCTTTTGCCTACAGATTTATTAAGAGATTTGACTAGAACACCCTTAATACTTCACAGTATCATATTAAAAATATTTCTTTTGTCAGACGTTGGACGTCACCTTAAACCATTTATGAATCAAAGGAATTTTCCATATTAACCAACTACAGAAATATAAATATAAAAGATATTAATTATTTTGTTAGAAGAATAGGTCTCTCCTTAGATTGTTTACATCGACAAGAGGAAAGGCTCAGTAATTCATTAAAATTTCCAGTATTTTCTTCTATGAAAATTTGTTTTTCCTCTTCACTTTACTCCTTATGCATCACCAACAGCACGCATTAAGTCACGTTCCAATCAAGAAAAACACTTTTAGTAAAAAACACCAAATCCACATCGATTCCTTTGAGTCTTTAAGAAGATTCTGATTTTAGGAATTGTTTACCAAATGGAATCCACCGTTTCTTTATCAGGAAGTATCACCATTCTCATCAAACCACTGTCAGCACGTTATATTCATTCAGTTTCAAAACCCTCAATCAGTATACGGTTTCATTCGTCGAGATCATCTGCCGTTAATATATTGTCATATAAATAAAAGGAGGTTCAGTTTATCTCATTAGTCGTTAATCCCAACTTTGTTGAGTCTGATCCACAGTCTGAATTGCAAAGAACCACTTTTATTTAACACAAGATATCATTAAATATTGAAACGCGGAGCGTTTCTATATGCAAATAGAAACATTAAGCACAATAATAACTACAGCTCATTTTGATCTGCGCGGCAATAGCGGCAGGTGCGCGACCGGCGAGGGGAAGGGGCTGTGACCGGGTCTGCCACTGCCCGCCGCCGCGAGCAGCGTGAAGGAGCGAGAACTTTGGCCGTTACGAGCCGAGGGCAGTCGAGTTCAAAGAGTTCACCGTTGAGTGCGGGCAGAGTAAAAAGTTGCCAGTGATGAAGGAAATTAATCACTGCAAGATTTATGGAAATGCCGGTTAGAAGTCGGGACATTGGAAGGTGGGAGAGGTTGGTACGTAGAGAACTGTAGATCATGTATGTGCCGTCAAACACAGTAGAAATAACACTAAAATTGCACGTAGTGTAATCGACGCCGGCGCGAGTAGTGACCACGTGCTCCGCGGCTACATTAGGGAAGTGAACAATAACTAGAGGGAAAGTGCGGTGACAGAATTCGAGCACATCGCGGGAACGAGATGGACGTTGCCGAGAGACTGTGAATACGTGAGTGGGACTGCACGCCGAAACACCCAGGGCTGAAGCCGAGGAGTTCGCGTTGCCGCCGGCCCGAGGCGAACCCACACCACCAACCGCCGGACGCGCCGGGCTGCAGTGGAGGTCAGCGGCCGCCCCCGCCGTTGGCGATAATCCAGAACAATAGAGGTATTTGTTGGGGCCCCAGGTATGATGAAACCATGTAACAAACCGAACCTTGGTACCAACACGGAAAGCATTAATGTATTCGATCATGTATACAACATATTGGTTCATGAATAAATTGTATTTGTGTTTGTGCATAATTATTACTTTAATTTACCAATCCAATATCGATTCCTTCAAGGAACCCATTCACGAGCAAGACACCCGTCCTTTATAACTTATTTGCAGTGGAAAGTACCGACAATCAGGTACGTCATAATAAAAGGCACAAAATACTGAAAAGGAAGTTGTAAAATACTGAACAAGTTCCTTACAAGCGAGTCATGAACGATTTACCAAAGGCATCTGGAGATTCAGCAAATATTGGGTGTGACGTTTCAGTATAAGGAGAAGGAAGGACATTACAAACAGGAGGCGACTGAATCACAAGATCTGCAGCAGGAGTTGGGGTAGCGGGTTGAAGCGATGGAGCGGATTTCACTTTACGAGGAGCAGGAGGGGCTGAGGCCTTGGCTTGTGAGCGCAGGAAGGAAAGGCGATCACAGCGCCCCACGCACAGCCAGAGCACGGCGGCAGCGCGCGCCACGTCGATGCAGGTGCCCACGATGGCGAAGACGAAGGCGCTCTGCGCGGCGAAATCCTCCGCCCACTCGGACGAGCCATGGAAGCGACGGCTGCGCGCGCCCCACGCCACGCCCTCCACGGCCAGCTCCACCACGCCCGCCGTCAGCAGCAGCTTCACGTACAGCACGGCGCTGGGCACACAGACACACACTCAGCTCCCCCACGCCCACCATCAGCAGCAGCTTCACGTACAGCACAGCGCTAGGCACACAGACACACACTCAGCTCCCCCACGCCCACCATCAGCAGCAGCTTCACGTACAGCACAGCGCTAGGCACACAGACACACACTCAGCTCCACCACGCCCCCGTCAGCAGCAGCTTCACGTACAGCACAGCGCTAGGCACACAGACAAACACTCAGCTCCACCACGCCCCCGTCAGCAGCAGCTTCACGTACAGCACAGCGCTAGACACACAGGCACACACTCAGGTTCACCACGCCCCCGTCAGCAGCAGCTTCACGTATAGCACGGCGCTAGGCACACAGGCACACACTCAGCTCCCCCACGCCCACCATCAGCAGCAGCTTCACGTACAGCACAGCGCTAGGCACACAGACACACACTCAGCTCCCCCACGCCCCCGTCAGCAGCAGCTTTAAGTACAGCACGGCGCTAGGCACACACACACACACACACACACACTCAGCTCCCCCACGCTCGCGTCAGCAGCAGCTTCACATACAGCACGGCGCTAGGCACACAGACACACACTCAACTCCACCACGCCCACCATCAGCAGCAGCTTCACGTACAGCACGGCGCTAGGCACACAGACACACACTCAGCTCCACCACGCCCCCGTCAGCAGCAGCTTCACGTACAGCACAGCGCTAGACACTCAGGCACACACTCAGGTTCACCACGCCCCCTGTCAGCAGCAGCAGCTTCACGTACAGCACGGCGCTAGGCACACAGACACACACTCAGCTCCCCCACGCACACCATCAGCAGCAGCTTCACGTACAGGACAGCGCTAGACACACAGACACACACTCAGCTCCACCACGCCCCCGTCAGCAGCAGCTTCACGTACAGCACAGCGCTAGGCACACAGACACACACTCAGCTCCACCACGCCCCCGTCAGCAGCAGCTTCACGTACAGCACAGCGCTAGACACACAGGCACACACTCAGGTTCACCACGCCCCCGTCAGCAGCAGCTTCACGTATAGCACGGCGCTAGGCACACAGGCACACACTCAGCTCCCCCACGCCCACCATCAGCAGCAGCTTCACGTACAGCACAGCGCTAGGCACACAGACACACACTCAGCTCCCCCACGCCCCCGTCAGCAGCAGCTTTAAGTACAGCACGGCGCTAGGCACACACACACACACACACACACACACACTCAGCTCCCCCACGCTCGCGTCAGCAGCAGCTTCACATACAGCACGGCGCTAGGCACACAGACACACACTCAACTCCACCACGCCCACCATCAGCAGCAGCTTCACGTACAGCACGGCGCTAGGCACACAGACACACACTCAGCTCCACCACGCCCCCGTCAGCAGCAGCTTCACGTACAGCACAGCGCTAGACACTCAGGCACACACTCAGGTTCACCACGCCCCCTGTCAGCAGCAGCAGCTTCACGTACAGCACGGCGCTAGGCACACAGACACACACTCAGCTCCCCCACGCACACCATCAGCAGCAGCTTCACGTACAGGACAGCGCTAGACACACAGACACACACTCAGCTCCACCACGCCCCCGTCAGCAGCAGCTTCACGTACAGCACAGCGCTAGGCACACAGACACACACTCAGCTCCCCCACGCCCACCATCAGCAGCAGCTTTACGTACAGCACGGCGCTAGGCACACAGACACACACTCAGCTCCACCACGCCCCCGTCAGCAGCAGCTTCACGTACAGGACAGCGCTAGGCACACAGACACACACTCAGCTCCCCCACGCCCACCATCAGCAGCAGCTTTACGTACAGCACGGCGCTAGGCACACAGACACACACTCAGCTCCACCACGCCCCCGTCAGCAGCAGCTTCACGTACAGCACGGCGCTAGGCATACAGACACACACTCAGCTCCCCCACGCCCCCGTCAGCAGCAGCTTTACGTACAGCACGGCGCTAGGCACACACACACACACACACACACACACACACACACTAAGCTCCCCCACGCTCGCGTCAGCAGCAGCTTCACATACAGCACGGCGCTAGGCACACAGACACACACTCAGCTCCACCACGCCCACCATCAGCAGCAGCTTCACGTACAGCACGGCGCTAGGCACACAGACACACACTCAGCTCCACCACGCCCCCGTCAGCAGCAGCTTCACGTACAGGACAGCGCTAGGCACACAGACACACACTCAGCTCCCCCACGCCCACCATCAGCAGCAGCTTCACGTACAGCACGGCGCTAGGCACACAGACACACACTCAGCTCCACCACGCCCCCGTCAGCAGCAGCTTCACGTACAGCACAGCGCTAGACACACAGGCACACACTCAGGTTCACCACCCCCCGTCAGCAGCAGCTTCACGTACAGCACAGCGCTAGGCATGCAGGCACACACTCAGCTCCCCCACGCCCACCATCAGCAGCAGCTTCACGTACAGCACGGCGCTAGGCACACAGACACACACTCAGCTCCACCACGCCCCCGTCAGCAGCAGCTTCACGTACAGCACAGCGCTAGACACACAGGCACACACTCAGGTTCACCACGCCCACCATCAGCAGCAGCGTCACGTACAGCACGGCGCTAGGCACACAGACACACACTCAACTCCACCACGCCCACCATCAGCAGCAGCTTCACGTACAGCACGGCGCTAGGCACACAAACACACACTCAGCTCCCCCACGCCCCCGTCAGCAGCAGCTTCACGTACAGCACAGCGCTAGGCACACAGACACACACTCAGGTTCACCACGCCCCCGTCAGCAGCAGCTTCACGTACAGCACAGCGCTAGGCACACAGACACACACTCAGTTCCACCACGCCCCCGTCAGCTGCAGCTTCACGTACAGCACAGCGCTAGGCACACAGACACACACTCAGCTCCCCCACGCCCACCATCAGCAGCAGCTTCACGTACAGCACGGTGCTAGGCACACACACACACACTCAGCTCCACACCGCCCCCGTCAGCAGCAGCTTCACGTACAGCACAGCGCTAGACACCCAGGCACACACTCAGGTACACCACGCCCCCGTTAGCAGCAGCTTCACGTACAGCACAGCGCTAGGCACACAGACACACACTCAGCTCCACCACGCCCACCATCAGCAGCAGCTTCACGTACAGCACAGCGCTAGGCACACAGACACACACTCAGCTCCCCCACGCCCACCATCAGCAGCAGCTTCATGTACAGCACGGCGCTAGACACACATGCACACACTCAGGTTCACCACGCCCACCATCAGCAGCAGCTTCACGTACAGCACAGCGCTAGGCACACAGACACACACTCAGCTCCCCCACGCCCACCATCAGCAGCAGCTTCACGTACAGCACGGCGCTAGACACACAGGCACACACTCAGGTTCACCACGCCCCCGTCAGCAGCAGCTTCACGTACAGCACAGCGCTAGGCACACAGACACACACTCAGCTCCACCACGCCCCCGTCAGCAGCAGCTTCACGTACAGCACAGCGCTAGACACACAGGCACACACTCAGGTTCACCACGCCCCCGTCAGCAGCAGCTTCACGTATAGCACGGCGCTAGGCACACAGACACACACTCAGCTCCCCCACGCCCACCATCAGCAGCAGCTTCACGTACAGCACGGCGCTAGGCACACAGACACACACTCAGCTCCCCCACGCCTCCGTCAGCAGCAGCTTTACGTACAGCACGGCGCTAGGCACACACACACACACTCAGCTCCCCCATGCTCGCGTCAGCAGCAGCTTCACATACAGCACGGCGCTAGGCACACAGACACACCCTCAACTCCACTACGCCCACCATCAGCAGCAGCTTCACGTACAGCACAGCGCTAGGCACACAGACACACACTCAGCTCCACCACGCCCACCATCAGCAGCAGCTTCACGTACAGCACGGCGCTAGGCACACAGACACACACTCAGTTCCACCACGCCCCCGTCTGCAGCAGCTTCACGTACAGCACAGCGCTAGACACACAGGCACACACTCAGGTTCACCACGCCCCCGTCAGCAGCAGCTTCACTTACAGCACAGCGCTAGGCACACAGACACACACTCAGCTCCACCACGCCCCCGTCAGCAGCAGCTTCACGTACAGCACAGCGCTAGACACACAGGCACACACTCAGGTTCACCACGCCCCCGTCAGCAGCAGCTTCACGTACAGCACAGCGCTAGGCACACAGACACACACTCAGCTCCCCCACGCTCACCATCAGCAGCAGCTTCACGTACAGCACGGCGCTAGGCACACAGACACACACTCAGTTCCACCACGCCCCCGTCAGCAGCTGCTTCTCACACAGCACGGCTCTACAAACAGACACGCACTCAGCTACGTCAGCCGTCAGCAGCAGAGTTACTTTTAGAACGGAGTTTACACGCAGACATATACTGGGGTTCGCCACGCTTATTGTTTACCGAAGCTTCACGTACAGTATGCCAGTAAGAACCACTGGATTTTTTTTTTCCAATATTTGTGTGTTAATACTATTGAGTGGTTTGAATCCAGAATACTTTAGTGGCGTGAATTATTGTTACAAACTTTAGTTAAATGCTATCCTCAATCGTATTGAACCCTTTAGCATTGTTGATAAATGATGCGAGGCGCGGCTAAGAGGAAAAGGATAGTGCAGGCAAAACAGGGACTGGCGAACGAAGTGAGTAGGGCGGAAGCAGAGCAAG
Organism: Gryllus longicercus; assembly: GCA_038098605.1. Taxonomy (NCBI): domain Eukaryota; kingdom Metazoa; phylum Arthropoda; class Insecta; order Orthoptera; family Gryllidae; genus Gryllus; species Gryllus longicercus. Next base: position 427,978 of record JAZDUA010000765.1, on the reverse strand, counting down.
GAATGTTCGACGCAGAAGGAGGGGAGGAAGTGAAAGAAGTTAGAGGAAAGGAAGCGAAAGAAGGTGTCTTATAATAGAGGAGCAGGTGAAGCGGAAAGAGACACGGCGATGTGTGTCTAGCGTGAGGAATAAGTGCATAGTAAAGACCGGATGTAGAGGGCGGAACGTGTTGAGCGAAAGAGAGAAGTAGGTCAGAATGGGAGGCGCGGGTATAAGACGGGAAGGCCAAGACATGTTTTTTAAATTTGTTGCTTCTATATAGACGCTACAAGTTTCGTAGTTCCTTAAGGGGCGTTGGGCACCCTATGGAATAATCGTCCGTTAACATTTTTTATTATTGGAGTAATACTCCGTTTTAAGCTCTCTCTATGGGCCGGTGGGTAAGTCACGTCAGTCGCAGTCAAGTCAGGGAATCGCCGATAGGAAGTGTCTTCGGTTGTTGCACACGCCCTGCGTCATCTACCCATTGGCCAGAATTGGGAAGGAATATTAGAATAGTGGCAAGGCTTAGGACGCTTTACAGCGGTTGGACCAGCCCCTGTAAAGCAGTGGTTTGGTAGGGTGTGCTGGAAAGCGGGTAAAACAGCTTTTTGGGGGAACCTGCTGGCTAGATGATTGTTATAAATACACAGGTAACGCGGGGTAATCAGCTAGTGATTCTATGAAGTTTTACTAGCGACTTCGATGATTACCCCTCATTTCGACAAAAAAAGCATTTCCTGTTCCCGTTATTTTCTGATTTATAAAATGGACGCTGTATTTGTTAACAGAATAGTTATTTATGATAAGAGAGGTAAAACTGGAATTTTGGTTTGCAAATCTCTACAATCTTACAAAAAAATAGAATAACTTTGAAAGTGTTTATTTTTTAGATATCGGTATTTACAGTCATTCTATTGAAATTGACACATACGAATGTTACATTGTAGTCATTAGTAGCTCATGGGATCGGACGACAGAATTTTGTTTTCTTTAGTGTTTTAATAATTGTATCTGAACATTTGATCATCGACACACTTCTAGTATTATTGATATAATTTGATTTTGATAGCACCCTTTGCATGCTCTGAAAGTAACATCTTTGTACTAGGACCCGTCAAAAGCATAAATGACTCAATTCTCACCTCCGGAAACCTCGTGATGAAGCGAGTTTCTCGGCGCGAGCTCTCTCCACCATGGACGTGCCCCTGCTCAGCCTCCTGATGCTGCAGGTGGTGAAGATCAAGCAGAAGGTGTTTACCACCAGGACACCCATGGGCGTGTAGTAATAAAATAGTGCACCTAGGTTGTCATCCGTCTTATTGACCCTCCCTGGAAAACAAATGTAAGAATCATTGCCTTGTATTTCCGATTGACACGAAGATTGAAGAAGGGTGTCTATATTAATTTACATTTTTCTGATTGAAAACAAACTTTCTATTGATCTTTCTTCACATTCATTCTAAATGCACTTTCTTCATATAAAGTGATTTGCGTCTATGAATTTCCCCTTGGGTGCCGGATCATTACATAGACCCTTCCGGGAGCCCTTTTTTATGTGCCGCGTACTATTGCCTATACAGCGATGCCTATACAGCGCGTACTATTGCCTATACAGCAACAGTAGTTTGTGAAAGTGGTCCTGAAAATATGATAATCATATGGTCTACGTTTGAAAGATGGGGATAAGGTACCACTTCCAAATCCATCTGCCCTACGTATTTATTTCTTTATTTATTTACTCATTTAATTATTTATTTACTCATTTATTTATTTATTTACTTATTTATTTACTCATTTATTTATTTACGATAAAAAAGTTAAAAACGGTATGTGACGTGCTCTGGGGAGAAGTTAATTTGAAGTAACATTTATGTCCAGAACCAAAACAAGGGGCCATCTCAGCACTTGCTTGAGGATCAGGGAAACTGGATGAAAACCTGATCGAGATGGGTGTTATTGACCCAGAAGCTGAAGTACAATACTTGAAATACAATTATACAGTCCAAATGGTATATAATACATTAAATGTTATTGATAAATTTAATATTACTTTCCTCTTGGATATAGTCTCAGTATAGTTTTGATATAGTCTCTAATTGTATAGAAACAGTTGTGCAGCAGAAAATATTTTACTTGGGACATAAACGTTGGTATCGAATTTAATCGTTTAATGTCATTTGGCAAGGTGTTGTAAAATAATGTACATGTATTATATGTGAATTTCTTGGAGTGAGCTGTTGATACTGTCACCTGATGAATATGATTACTACGTCGAGTGTAATCATATTCGAGTGTAGTTATAAACATTAGCGTTTGCTGAAAATACATTCCCGCCCTTAAGTAAATCATTTTTGACAAAAACCACTGATTCATATATCAAGAGACAAGGTAATGGTAATGGTAATGATACGTAGAGCGTGCAGGGCCAAATCGTGCACTGTGTTCAGGCTTTACTACCGCCCTGTTCCTGAGCTTCTAGCAACAAATACACCCAAAAGTCGCGTCTGCGAAAGCACCTCTGCGCTGGCGCTCGGTGTAGACGACCTCGAAGAAGCACGTCCTGGTCTCGAAGAGCGAGGGCGCGTAGAGGCCTGCGTCGCTCAGCCGCTGCGCGTTGCCGTGCGCCGCCACGCACAGCGCTGTCAGCGCCACCGCAGCGCCCCACGCCCACGCCGACAGCAGCGCGAAGCCCGCGCAGCGCCCTCCACCTCCCGGCGCGCCGCCCGCCAGCGCGCCCACCGGACGCCTGCGAAGTCATCGCTTGCTATGATGCAGCCAAGTACGGATAAAATATTCACAGCCCATAAATAGGGCGCCTACAGAGGTGGGCGCCAAAAGCAAATTTCACATGCGTTGCTACTCGTATTCTGTTATTACTTTACTACGTTCTTACATAGTAAAGAGAGAGTATTGGAATGCTGCGGGAATAATGGGCAATTTCTCAAAATTAGTTTCGTTCTGCGATACCATAGAATCAAAAAATTGAATAAATCTTGTTCCTTTATGTAGCTAATTAGTGTCTCTAACACGTTGTCTAATTAGAATCCACGTTTTGTGGATCCTGGATACAGAAAAATCTATTGACATCAACACAAGCGTCTGTCCGCCAGTCTCTCCGTCCGACCGCCTGTCTGACCGTCCGTCCGTCCAATTATGGTGTGCGTCCAATCGCGTTACCGTCCGACCGCGTGTCCATGTGACTGCGTGTCTCTCTGTCCATCCACGTGTCTGACCGTAGGTTCGTCTGTCTTAATCTTTCCGGTCATCTCTCCCTATGTCTGTCTGTTCGTGCGTCCCTCTGTCCGTCCGTGCTTCTGTCCGTCCTTGTCCGTCTTTCTGTCTGTCCTGTCCGACTAAAGCAAAAGCAAAATCAGAAGGAATGGAGCTATATCTTCTCTTGAAGTAAAAATTATCTTATGTAATTTTACACAAAATATTAAAAACAATTACTGTAGATTGCTCACATCAGTTTCAAAGAAGAATTTACATTTGAAATTAACAATTTTTTTATGACATTGTATGTTTGTGGAAAATAATGATAGGGGTAGCGAAATATAATTGTCTATACTCAGTTAAATTTTTATTGATTCGCTCCAGGTTACCGACCCTGTTTCGACTGTCACCTGACAATTTAGTAATTGAAGTAACCATTACATTTTCTGATTGTTTGCAGACCAAGGAAAATCCATCGTGAGTTAGAAATCTCTTTCAATTCCTTCACCCATCCATTGTTTCAAATCCCATTCATTCTCGTAAAAAGGTTGTATTTTTGTATCGGAATTTTTTCTTACATATACAAAACCTAAGGTTTAAACAATACAAAATACGATTGATAATGGAGCATTTAACCTTTAAATAGCACAATGTTTGTATCTGATGTTCTGGTAGAATAGGGTCTTCGAGACTCTGCGATATTCTTTCAATATCTTTCGTATTAGTGTATTGAAGGTAAACTATTCGCAATCCTTACTTTTAAAGACAATCCCTCAAGACTATTAGGAAATGAAATATCTAAACAATTGTACATAAGAGGCAATATAATAAATTATAATGCTACATTTCAAATGACCAGTTCTTATTTCATAACGATTTTTCAATAACATATTACCATTTTAAGAACACTGAACGAAGCAAATTCAATTATATTTCTCGTCACGCTTCGAATTCACACAGACTCAGAAGAAAATTAGGTAACTAAAGCGTCAGAAAAACTTGTATCTCAAAAATCTCCAAGAGCAAAAACACTAACCCAACTGATACAATACGTCTGTGAGACCCTCGCGGAAATCTAATCGGTTGCCAATCGGTTAAGGTGAGAACCTCTGATATTCCACTTCTGGTGAACACTCATAGCCATTCAAATTCAAGGTAAATGAACCTTCCCAACTTTGTTGGGAAGGTAACACAAGCTCCATGAAAGAAAACAATCGCAAGTGTCTCGAAGACTCCATCGTCCCATTCAAGGGGTAATTCATAAGCAATAATTCTGAAACAAAGTAAACCAAGGGCCTGTTTTACTTAAACATTAATCGTAATTCATAATGACTAGTCTTTGGGATTCTCACTCGGAGCAGGGTACTCACTTGAAGCCCCTGGCCAGGTTGATGGAAATAGCGTTCAGCCAAGTGCCGGCCGCCACCATGAAGAAGTAGATGGCGTACGCTGCGAGCATAGCAACCCATAAGCTTTAGTTTCATTCTCCATGTAGAAATAATATCCATTAATTTTCGATGAGCACAACTAAGGGTTGAATTACAAAAAGTTTTTATGGGACACAGAAAGAAGCAAAATTTCAATTTCATCATTCTCCTTTTTAACGAATTCCTAGGTCATTGTCTTGGAAAACATGTTAGTACGGAGACTTTGACAAACATACAGCAATAACCTTCTAGTAATATACACTTCACAGGAAAAATAGACCGATACTTCCTCGTAGAATGTTCTTTAAAACACGAGTCCTGGAAATCCGTAAACAGATAGCGATTGCTTAATATTTATATACAGTTTAATTAACATTATTTTCAATACGATCGGTTTTTTCTCGGTCATCGCACATCCAATTGATCAACGGCATACTAACCATTCTTCGTATTCCCGTCTCCGTTCAACGAATCCGAATCTCTAGTTCGGTTCCAAACTTTCTGAGTTAATTGCATTTCTTCGATGAAATCGTTTTTGCTTTTTCTGAAATTTCAATTACATTTTGACTCACATAAAAGTATATCGTAGATTTTAAAATTATTGGAGTCGCAGAAGTAAGATAAGAGAATAGAAAGCAGCTGGAAGTGTAGCCACCAATTGATAAATGACACCATTTACACAAAAAACATTAGTTCTCGAGTCATTTGTCGTACAAAGATTTACAAAAAGGTGGGTTTTCTTCATGTTACACCACCCATCCAATTTTCTCGACGTCGGGCAAAATATATTTTTTTACTTCATGTACGCACGCACATACAGAGAAATATACATAGTATAGTATAGTATGTATATAAATATACATATACATAATATTCCTACCAATTCATGATAAAGCGTATTCGTCAATTCGTTTTCCCATAATGCGTTGCTAATTGTATATCTGGTGTGTATTTGAAGGTGTGTGCATACGAGTGTGTGTGTGTGTGTGTGTGTGTGTGTGTGTGTGTGTATGAGAGAGTGTATGTGTGTTGTTTTGTGTTTGTGCGTGAGCATGTGTGTACGTGAGCCTCACCGTAGTACTTGCAGTAGGCGTCGTCGCGGTCGAGGAAGAACCAGGCGGCCTGCGTGGCGTTGGCGGCGAGCAGGCAGGCGGCGTGGCACGCGAGCGCACGCCCGTGTGCGGAGCGGCGCGTGGCGTCGCGGCGCAAGATGGCGGCCAGCGCCGCGCCCAGCAGCACCGCCGCCGCCACGCCCAGCGGCCGCACGGCCTCGTACGTCGGGGCCAGCGGCGGCGCCAGGCAGTACGCGAGGGCCTCTCCGCCGCCAGCAGACAGCTTGTCCGCGCAGAAGAAGGACTTGGAGAAGCGGTGGATGCGGGACCTGCACAGCGGCGCGTGCGCGCGTCGCTCGGTTAGTGGATGGGTCTTTCTAATTAACGATGGCATCCGCTAGTGTGATTGCTTTTCGGACCGATTCATTGAATTGTAGGAATAGTTTCCCAATTGTGGCGGTATCTGCGCTCTCATTGTTGAAGGTTTCAAATTTCCCGCGTTTCCTTTCGAGGCGGTGTCACTACAATGGCAATGCATGTGCTTGGAGGCTGTCATTCGAATCTTGAAAAGAAATATTACGTAATTATTTAGTCATTATTTAAAATTGCGTCCTTTAATTAAGGTAAATGTGAAAACGAATATCTCATTTCGTTTTACATAATAAGATACGGGAATGATTAGTAGTTAATGTAAAAACGAGCATTTCTGATAAATGTAACAATATCCAGTTTCATTTTGTTTCTAGCTGTATCAAGAATGCAGATTGGAAAAATGTGTAGCCCATACGAATTAAAAGTCATGTTTGCGTGATAATAGAAGGCGATAATGAAGGCGGCTGTTGATCGGTGTTAATACAAACTAATAATTTTATTTATGGCTATAATACCCATCGCGCAATTTGGTACGTTTTTTATTGTGTACAATGTGAATACACTGAATTGAGTTGTAGAAAGCTGTTTTCCTTTAAGCGTTTGAATTTAATACATGTATGTATTGTTGGGCTTCGTTCCTTTTTAGAATGTTCAAACGGTAGTTGAAGTGAAAAACAGAAATTGTCATATTATAATATTATATAAACATTAACAATTTCGCGAGAAAGTACGTGCCATAGTAGCATCATTAGTTGCAGTTGCATATTGAACACAGGACAAGAGTCACACATCATCTGCTAAAAGTCGCATTGTCAAGAAACACAAGAAAGCACCCGGGCTTCGAGAATTCCAGTAATAGCAAAATAAATGAGCCAAGAATAGAACTAACTCAACAGAGATGTTTTATATTCGTGTGACGGTGTCCAAAAGCAAAAATGCAGTGTATTGCGCTCAGAACATCGCCGCGACAATAAGGTTCTACCATTAGGGGACTGAAAAATTGAGAAAATGTGAAATAATGTACTTTGGTAGGAAAAAGATGACAGCTAGGAGAAGGATGGCGCAAAACCGAAAAGCTAGCCCAGACCAAAGAAATTAGATTACTAACTAGTACGAGATAGTCTTTGCCATTTGCATCACCATTATTTGCTTTTAAATGTTTGTAGAGATAGAGCTAATTGCACTCTATCAGACGACATAAACACCACTTCGCTGAATTATTTTGTTGTTTTTCAAACACAAATGTAATAATTACATTTCCTAGCAATTATTGTTTGTTGTTTCGTCGCACATCATTTGCCATTACCGAAGATTTGTTTACATTATTGAATTTGGGAGTACAAGTGCTTTGAAGGATGTCTAATAAGGTGTCTAGAAAACTCAAAACTTATATACCTCAAAAATAAGCCTTTTCAAAATCGCTCAAACATGCTTTTTCAAGAATGGCTCACATTTTTCTTGTAACTATAGTCATTTTTCAACGGATAGTGGTAATTGCATTGTATAGGACAACATAAACACCCTTTTTCTGCATTCTTAGTTGTGCTTTTAAAAAGTTATACATATATCTCCCACGTCAATAATATTTACATTACGGTCATTTCTTATAGATAATTGCATTTATGAATACAATTGCTTCAAATAACTTCTTATGAATGTTATCGAAAAATCGAAAGTTTTGATTTAAAATTAATTATCAAATGCGCTTTTTCAGATACGCTCAAAAACTATTTCTCAGAGACGGCTCCAACTTTTAAATAAAAATGTTCATATATAGCCATATTTTATCATTCTATAATATTCTTCAAGTTATATATCGATTGTACTATTACGTCTGTAAAATTGTAAAACCATGTGAAAATATTTTAGGTGCCAGTGAATAGCAACTCAAAAGGGGTGGATCAAAACCGAATAGAGAGCCCAAACGGAAAAATTATGGAAACTAACCAGTAGGAGAAAGTCTGTGCCACTCTGTAACACCACAAGTTATTATAATGGAAAATTAACTTTTACCTGTTCTGAAGAATTTCTGCAAACTCTTTGGCAGTGTCTGGAGGTTTCTGTATATAAAACGGTGATGTGCCACAGATTGGATGTGTCAGAGCTTTGGCGCCGTATATCCCGTGTCCTTCCAGGAAAACACTCGCCGCAGACTCTTGCGGGGACCAATCGGTGTCATTGTTGTCTACGCACAACCCCTCCGCAGAGAGCAATTTGCCACTGGAACAGCACTTGAAGAAACAACTAAAATCTTGGAGGAAACAGACGTCAGCTACAAGTGCAACGGGTTGTCCCTTAATGGAGTCGAAGCACACTTGACACACACGCTGAGTTACCCTTTTCCCTGTCAGTGTAGTTGAGAAAATTGAAAACGAGAGTTTGCCATCGGACCGGAAATGTAATTTCAAGTGGTCTTCGTGATCAGCGAGGAATACAACTCCTCCGTTCTCTACCAGCCCGTAATTGTAGCGAACAGGCAGGAGATTTTTGCGCAGTTTCGCTGGCAGCCATGAAGCAGATACGGGATCTTTCTCGGGATTAATGATCTCTGATCCAGCTGCATCTCCGCCGCGATGATTTCCCCAAAGAGGAACACACTTGGATCCGCGAACGTCCAGCTGCTCGTCTTTGCCGCAGCACTTGTTCACTTCCGGGAAGACGCTGAGCAGCACCCTCGGGGCCAGCGAGCCGTCGCCCGCCACGTCAAAGCAGAAGTTTCTCACTTGCACGCCCCCGCCCCCGCCCCCTCCAACGCCCGCGCCATCGCCCTGTGGGCGCACCAGCAACTCCGGGTCCCCGGTCGACGTGTCCCGCAGACTCCACGCGTCCCCGTCGGCGGCGGTCACCTGTCGCTTCGGGAACCACTTCCGGTCCGGCCAGCGCAAGTACTCCACGAGCAACTTCCGCCCGCGGAGGGCTTCCGGGACCCAGTGGTCTGCCTGTGCTGCCTCGATCTGCTGCAGCTCTTCGATGGCGGCGTCTTTGACGTCCAATCCGCTCCGCGCTTGACATCTGGTGGCTTCTGCGTTGAGTCGCTCGCCTCTCGAGCAGCACTTCTGGAGAGTCCACACGCGTGCAAGCACTACGCGGGGGGGAAGAAGGTTACCCACTGTGCGGTCGAAACAGAATTCTGAGCTTGTGCCTTCTACAATGCTTCCGGTTCTGGAAATACCCCTGACCCAGAGTTTATACTCCGATTCATCCTCGACGAAACGCCACAAAAAAGGTTTGCTTTTATCATTAGTCTTTCCACGCATCAGTTCATCAAATGTGTTATAATGTTCTTCGTTGTCTTCATATTCCTTAAAATGAAATCCATGTTCTGCAAAACTAAAAGAATTGATAAGAACGTTCCATTTTAACAATGGTTCTTGATCGTATACAACTGCAGTAACACTATTCATAAATTGCCGAGGTAACCAATACCCACTTTTCGAACTTTCAGACGGATCCAGTATTTCCTCAGTTAGATCCTCAGCACTTAATGTTTGATGTGGCTCACATTTCTCTGCATTTTTATCCAGTCGATAGCCTTTTGGACAACACTTGTTAATAGCTCGTAATTCTACAATCGTAAGAATTACTTTCGGGGTCTCAGGGCTGTCAGTAGTATCGAAGCAAAACATCTGTCTTTTTACCGCAAAAGGTAGCACATTCCGAAAAGGGAAAACATCCAATACAAATCGGCGTTTACTCGAATCGACTTCGAGAAAGCGTTTCACCACATCTTCCTGTTCCGCGTCCACCCGCGCCGAAACCCATCTCCGTCGCTGCGTCTCCGTCGACGCAGCGTCCCCGTCGGCCAAAGCGCCGTAGTACACGTCGAGAGGGCGCGCGCGGAGGCTGGCCGGGAGCCAGGGAGCCGCGGGCGGCGCGCGCAGAGCCTCCCATTTGGTCGCGTCCGGCGCGAGGCCCGGCCGCGGCACGCACTCGTCTTCGGACGCACGCAGCCGGGCGCCCTTCCCGCAGCACTTGTTCACTTCGAGAGCCTTCGCGGAACGGGACGCGGCCGCGAGCACGAGCGCGGCGCAGAGCGCGGCGCACAGCGCGGGCAGCAGCGACGGGGCCATGCGCGCGAGCAGGGGGCCGCGCCGGCGGCGACTGAGGCGCAAGAGGCCTTGGCCCCCACCGCCGCCGCTCCGCCCCCGCCCCCGCCCACGGCCAGGCCTCGCAGCCTCCGGAATCCAAAGAATCCGCCTTCTCAGAAGGTGAGAGCGCCTAAGACAGCGTTCTGAGCGATAGGGGAACAACTTGAAGTAAACAACTGAGGGACGGGGGAACCGAACAAATGTACTACAAACTAAAACAGCCCTATTTAAGCTCTGGCTTTTCCGTTCTTCTTGTACTTAAAGCATTGTCGAGAAATGTATTTTCTTCAATTTGAAATGTTCACGACTGTTGTAAATTTTACCTTCGTCTTTTGCACCAGGAGAACGAGCGTTTAGGAAATTAAAATCAATCAAAAATTATTCCGCTCTTACTATGGATGAAGATCTACCAAACCATTTATTCATGCATAGCACTCAGTGTAAGAAAGTAATGAAAATGTTTTGACCCAATTATACACAAAATTTGTTTCAATTCGTTCAAACAAAAGCACTGAAAAACATTTAAGCATCAATACCTATATCAAACTCATTTTAATGTATATTATATCAAAATTTAAAATTACTTATAACTCAACTTTTTCAAAATATATTTCATTACTTTTTTGAAAGCTAAACAAAGATTAGTAACTGTACTTAAATTATAGTTAACAATAAATATATCCTCAAAATATTTAAGGCACCAAAACATTTTTGTAGTTGAAGTAAGGGCATCTCGTAAATCTTTCCTTGCGTCACCCGAGCAGAGAGAGCTTCTAGCGAGAGATGACACTGGTGGTCGCGAACCTGAACATCACTCACGCTCCGTTGCCGCTGGCAGAGGCCACGAGTTCGCATTCTCCAAGTCATTTCCTTTCCTCTCAGCCCGAAATTCGACGCAAAACCTAGTTAACGTCATCATCATGCCTGCGTGGGTGGTCGCAATGCTTACTGTGGAACGTCTTAACGATGCAATGACTCGGGAGTTTTTAAATATGCTTGGAGATGGATTAGGGGTGAAGCAACAAAACCCAAATATTGATGTTTAGAAATATTCATATTAAAATTTATTAATATATTAAATTATATATATATATATATATATATATTGAACATCAATTCCATTATATTGTACACCAATTATATATATCCCATAAAATACATATATTGATGACACACAAAACCATCGATGTTTGTAAGAATACTTTTTTGACACTAGTGTTCATAGTATGGGAAGCGATTTCATTAGAGCCGGTGGAGTTTATTAATATATAATTAAGATGTAGCTCACAAAAAATTGATAAACAATTCTCAGAAAAATTAACAAAACTTACTATCTTGTCGGATATTTTAAAGAAAATTATACACTACATTTATCGACAAAATTCAACTAACTTACTTTTCACTCTTCGTACCTTTGGTCTGAAGAATGTTCAAATTATGGAATGAAATGAATCTGAAAATTATTTTTTATTACATTCTTTCATTCAAAAACAAAATATCAACAAAGTAAAAACAGAGCTCTACTGACATTAATAAGTCAATGTTAAATACAGCGATGTTTCTATAAAAATATAAATATTTTGAAACCATCGACATCCTTGTCGCATACCTAGTCGGTATTTCTGTCAGATATCGGCCGTAAACGTTAGTACACTGAGAGACTTGTGCTCCTCTGAGTCCAAATCTTGAGACTATGCGAAGATTTTAATGCTTCTTATGGTTCCAGAAATTCCAAAGGCAACATGCTTAAAACTCATCGTAGGAAAAGTAATTATAAACCTCTATATAATACGCTAAGAGAAGATTAAGGGTTTAATAGTTTATAAGAAACTATCAGCACAAAGCCTCGAAAATGTATTACTACCAGTCCTGTGTTGTAGAGATTTAAGTCAAAAATGACAGAAGAGTTTGCAAATTATGGCATGTTTGGGAAATCAGCTGCACATGAAACCCACAACACTCATTACGCTGCATCATCGTCTGTACGCTGCATCTTGGGAACGGTTCGTCTTAAGTCCTTAAAGAGGGGTATGTTTTTATGCCGTAATCTACAAAATGACTCTTTTTTGACGTTCTATTACGTTTTTGGTAGGTTTAATATACAGTACCAGGGTAGGCCGTCTGAAGATGAAATCTGGTTTAGGTATAGATCCAGTATAAGCTATTATCGTACTTAAAACAATGATTTCCTATGTTCAGAATATTCGTAACAGGTCCAGCTAGTATTAATAATAATAATGATGATGATAATACTATTAATGATAATATAAATAATAATAATAATAATAATAATAATAATAATAAGCTGTATAAAGACTTTATTTGCAGCATATGATATTGAATATCAGTACAAAATATATTGATATTAACATGCCGGGACACCGGTCGGGAGTTTAAAGCTTGTACCGACTGGAGCGATGGGAGATACCTGGTTAGGGAAAATCCCATCAGCCGACGGTACGTCGGCGCCGGATCTCGCCGTACAGCGGTGGGAAAGTTCACCTCCACCTCCCGAGAAAACACAATGCATTTCACTTACGGGACCAATGACCCTGCTAGTTGACGTGTCCGGTATCACTAAACAACCAGTCAATCAATATTGAAGTTCAGAGAAATAATACAAAATCCTTCAGTGTTGTAGTGAGGTCGAGAAAAGCCTTCGCGAGTTCGTTGGCGCGCTCCCCTGCACACGACCTTCCCGCAGCAGCGACGTGCGAAGTGGCAGCGGAACGCACGAGGGGGGGGAGGGGACCAATGAGAAGAATCAACAGCCTCTCGGCGGCGGAGCGCAAAGGCCGTCACGACTGCAGCGTCGCTTGAGGAACATGGCCGCCAGGTACTACCCGATCGCCGGCCCCATGCCCCCGCAAAGGCCTAGAGGTTTCGTTTACATTATTTTATTTGGCAAAATCAATTTAAATATTCATTAATGCTCGAATTATGTAATTATTTAAACAATAATATTGTCTAGTATCATATCTGCAGTACATAAATAGTACACAATATAATAACACATTTTTTTATTATTTATGCCCCCCCCAACAAAAAATTATCGGCTGGATCCGCCCCTGGCCGGCCCTACCCTCGTTGCTAACACCATGTTTGAGTTGTATTTACAAAATTGAGGTATGTTACAGTGCACTGTAACGGGTCGAAATTAGTTTTTTTCATTAATATATATATATATATATATATATATATATATATATATATATATATATATATAAACGGCCCAACGGAATAAAATCGCAGGTTGACAAAGTTGTGATATCATGGAGACGGTCGGCTTAAGAAGAACGGAATCAACAGCCAGAGAGAAAAAGTACGTTCTGGAGTGGCGACGTAAATGATTTCGTCAATGTGCTGTAACTCAGAGGAGAATTTGGATGTAAAAAATGAAATGTAATTTCGACTGTATATTTGCTTCTAAGGCAGCTTTATCTGCCTTTTCATTCCCTTCCAGCATATAAAGGTATAGAAGGGAATGAAAAGGCAGATAAAGCGGCCTTAGAAGCAACTTCATTACCAACAACGGACAAGAGTGTGAAGGGAGTTCTCTCCGATATTAAACTATATATTAAAAATATGGTTAAGAAACAGTGGAATGAAAAACGGCTACCTTCTCCAAACTTCACCTCGTAAGGAAATCCGTTATTGAACCCCCCCTCCCGAAATTCCAACTAACTAGATTCCAACAAGTCCAAATTACCAGACTACGTATTGGCCACTTTAATCTCTCACACATTCACCTAATAACAAAAGCTGACCCAGAACCCTGTCCTAAATGTGGATCCCTAGTATCTACATCCCATATTATTCTGGAGTGCCCTGAACTAGCCCATATAAGACAGTCCTTAAATTTAAAAGATTATATAATTCCTTCTCCTCTCCAGAAGAATATTTAAAAGTCTTACATCTTTTAAAAACATCAAAAATTGATACCTTAATATAAAGACTCTCCTTTACCTATATCTCATATACAATAATCCTTCAAACATGTTGTTAATATCAAAACTTGTGTAATGTAAATAAATAAATATGTGCACCCATCCCAATTATGTAATACCTACATTATGAATTGTATGTAATTGTATAATGGCATAACTGTAAAAAATATGTATTCTTGTGTAAATTATAAATTGATTATCTTGGTCGCTTATGACCCAGTTGTTGAAAAGCGACCTTAAATAAATAAAATTTAAAAAAAGGACGGACTTTTGTGATTTGAAGGTGAAGGTAAACTTGTACTGATATTGAATGTTGTTTAATTAACTAAATTTTTTGTTATAATTTCCAATTTGAAACTTGTTTACAGCAGTTTACATATCGTGCAAATTTATTTGTTATTATTACGAATTAATGGTGTATTTTATTCTCAATTCGAAAGCGTTTTGATTTAATATTTCAGCAAATCACCTTAATCCAATCTATGGTGTATGCCACAGAATCATCAGCCCTGACCAATATTAAATGATTATTTTTACTTTCCCCTATTAAGAAGAATTGAACTTTCACGTTTCAGTGGGAAATACAAAGTGATCTCCCTCTTGTTCATTAAATTATTCAAAAGTCAATTGTTTTGTCCAAAATGTCAGATACGTACCATTTTACACTCCAGAACGACTTATTTGTGTTACTTACTAGTCTCAATAACATATTCAATCGTTAACACAATTGTATAGCTCTACAACCGAAAACTTAATTGAAAATATATTTTGAATAAAAGCATTTCTATTCACGAAAGTATTCTTTAAAGAAACAAGTAACTCACGAGAAAATAGTTTACTTAGTTACTGTGAACTGCGAGCCAATCTTTGGTATCACTGCTGCTTTGAATCAGGTCATAATCTAGTGGTTGTGATACTTTGAAAGTTGGCAACGCCGATATTTGTTGATCCCACGCTTAAGACAGCACTTTTTCGAGGAACTAGTGCGCTTTATTTTGTATAGCAACTCTTGCTTGTTTACCTATTATTATTCTCATATACAAGATACCCGATTTTCTGAGGTTGGAGGGCGAAAATAGAATGACAAAGGTTAACTGAACAGCATAAAGCCCCTTCTTCCTCTGCTACTTGATCGTGTCTGTCACCTGCGCACTCTTGAAACAACCGACTTCAAGTAGGCTTCGTCCGCGTTCAGGAACTTTACGTTCCTAACGGATATTTCGATCTGGCCGCTAGAAAGTGGAATACTTCCAGGGAGTTCCTTCTTCTTTCTCGTTGTTGACCTTTCGAAAACATTTGAAGACTTACGGACAATATAGTGACGACCCACATTTCCGTATTCTTTCTCACTCACAAAAAAATTAAGTTTTTTTTTAAATTCACATATATCTCAGTTCGTGTATACATTTATTGCTGTTTTAAATACACATTCTATGCATGCACATATAATTCCACGAACATCTGCGAGTTCGTGTGCCCAGTGTTTGAATAATACTGTTGATATTTTGGATAAATTTGAAAGTAATTTTTGTTTATTTTATTAATGTGAAATGTGGTTTAGGGTTATGTTGTCCGTGTCTGCTCATACGAGATTAATTATTATTTTCTTTTGTCACTGATTAACTAGCAATATAATTAGTATGTAAATCGTTGGAGGTGGCTCAGCCTATCAACTGATGTCATAGCAGGGCCTTTGACCGGTAAACTCTAGGATTCGAGTTCCAATGGTGGCAGGAGTTTCGACACTAGACAGATAGCCAGGTCTCATTCAACCGCTGTGTGGGGGAGAATTGTAGCGGCCGGCAACTCTGATCGTTGTATTCTATGAATAACACCAGGTGAATGCAATACCCTCACAAATGGGCCTCGAACCGCGCGCGATCTTTCCTTTCTCTTCCTCGTCCCATTTTCTGCTCTTACTTACACACACACATTTACATACAGTATACTACCCCACATGTGGAGAGGCCAGTCACGGCTTAGAGCTTGTCCCAGCTGCAGCGATGACCGGCTGGTGGGAGATAACTGGTGGGAAAAAAACCGCAAGTCAAAGTGTAGGTCGGCGCCCAATATCACCATCTTTTGGGGACAAAATATTCACCTCTCGTGATAAAAACATGCACTGCAATTAGGGGAACACATCGCAGCTGTTAGCGTGCCCGGTAACACTAATCAATCAACCAACCGTCAAACGCGGCGAGACTGGGCTACATGGTGCGAGAATATGCCAGGCTCCATTTCTTGAGATATTCGCATTCGATTGACAAGGGTAAAAACTTTGCTATTATTCGAACTAAGAACTCTTTTTGCAAGTAAGAAACAGCAAAGTTCTTATACCTCTCAATATGATGCGAATATCTGAAAGAATGGAGCCCGTTTCTTAGGGTACTGCTCCGGCATTCGCCTGGTGTTTTATAGGGGAAACCACGGAAAACTACCAATCAGAGCAGCCAGCCGCTAGAATTCTCCTCCAAACAGCGAATGAACTTGACCTACCTGACAAGCGAGCGTTAAAAATCCTGTCTCCGTCGGGATTCGAATCCAGTACCTCCCGGTCAGAGGCGGGGCAGTTAAACCAGTTAATTATATCAGTTGATGCACTGAGCCACTTCTCCCGGTAGTTTAATATTAATTTGTGGTTTTCCTCATTACACATTTTTTTAGTAGAAGCTGATTGGCGATAAAACAGCAATATTGCCCAACAAATCTGCTTAATAAGAGTAAACTGCATCATTGACCACAAGCTGCAAACAGTCACCAACGAAGCCGAACAAGAGTGAATCAGAAGCGCGTCGTGACGTGAGCGCTATCCACGAGGCGAGGCCCTGCATCGGGGAAAAGGCGACGGTGCTTTCCCGGTCCTTCCCCGCAGAGGTCACTGCCCCTCCCCCCACCGCTCTCTCGCCCCCAGGACCGGTTCAGGCTCTGTGCCAGACTGGCCGGAGACGTCGCGTTGCGGCGCGGGCGCCGCCCCACTTCGCCGCGGCGGAGGAGAATACGTGCGCCGACGGGCTGCGTTTTTCGGATTTCGTGAACCCAATTCGAGGCTGGTTCTTCGCTTCTCTGAGCGGTGCATTGGATTACACTTTGGAGTTGAAGACGGCGTCACGGCATTTCAAATTTACTTGTTTTTCTGTTTTTACTTTTCCCAACTGCTTAAACAGTATAGAGAAAGAAAAATAATACTGCGGCAGGAAAAAAACTAAATTTTCCCACTGGAAAACTCTTATTGACGATAACGAAAGAGTGAACAAATCTTGTCTCTGTATGTAGTAAATTGCTTCCTTTAACACGTTGTGTAACCTGAATCCATGTTTTTGGGTTCTTGCTACCGAAAAATTGACTGACGGCAAATCGCTGTCTCTCTGCTCGTCTCGCCAATCGCTGTCTCTCTGCTCGTCTCGCAAATCGCTGTCTCTCTGCTCGTCTCGCAAATCGCTGTCTCTCTGCTCGTCTCGCAAATCGCTGTCCGACTCTCCGTCCGCCCGTCCGCCCGTCCGTCCGCCCGTCCGTCCGTCCGCCCGCCCGTCCGTCCGTCCGCCCGCCCGTCCGTCCGCCCGTCCGTCCGTCCGCCCGTCCCTCCGCCCGTCCGTCCGTCCGCCCGCCCGTCCGTCCGTCCGCCCGTCCGTCCGCCCGTCCGCCCGCCCGACCGCCTGTCCGTCTGTCCGTCTGTCCGTCTGTCCGTCTGTCCGTCTGTCCGTCTGTCCGTCTGTCCGTCTGTCCGTCTGTCCGTCTGTCCGTCTGTCCGTCAGTCCGTCAGTCCGTCAGTCCGTCAGTCCGTCAATCCGTCAGTCCGTCCGTCAGTCCGTCCGTCCGTCAGTCCGTCCGTCTGTCCATCCTTCCGTCAGTCCGTCAGTCCGTCCGTAAATTTTTAGAAGTAAAAATAAAGTATTTTTTAAGTTTTTTTCATTTACGTAGAAAATGACATTTTGAGATACGTCTTCGAAGGTGTAATAAAATGCCATAAATTTTACTGTAGTGTACGTGAATGAAGCAAAAAAATGATATATTCGAGTGAATTTGACGTGTGCTTAGCGACAAAGGAATAGAAAAAGAACGACGATTTGCTTTAAAACACATTATATGTCTTTTAAAAAATACTTTAGCTTGCTACATGTATCTTGCATTGCATCATCGAAACAAAAAATTGACTTCCTTGGGTCAGTATGTCGGACTGATAGCAATACCAGATTATTATAGGACATATGGCGTGAGCAACTTATACATCAATAATCAAATACAATAATCAAATTATTAAACATTCTCTAAAGGGTCAGATGTGTTTACGGATTGAACGACACCTTGTTCAAAAGAAACACCAAATAACCATCATACTTGCATTTCCGAGTTACATGTTCCCCGACAGCCATTTCAAGCATATTCAAGTGAGTAAATATCATACGTGACCTTTCATCTTGCCTCGAGAATTCTAGTTACGCATGTAACGTTAGACATTTTTAACGTACAACAGTTTTAAAATGTTGATTGCGTGAGCTCCGCGCGGTAGAAATCGTGTAAAATTATTCTAATTTTCTAAATAGACGTCTTGACAATATATTATAATTTTTATTTTTTCATGTAAATTTGACAAGGGTCACATTGGAACAGCGGTCAAATTAGGCGTAACGAGCGCAATTCGTTTGGGTTTTTTACATTGCATAAGACCGAACAGGATGGCAGGGTCATAGCACCGTTTGGAATGACCCATACGAACGTTTGTCATGGTGAAGGAGAAAGGGGCGGGGCTGTTATGGCAGTGGAGGAAGCCACGCCTTCCCCTAATTAATCCACGGCCCAATTACTGTCAGGCGGCGCTGATAATGACTTATGCCGGCCGAAGGGCAGACGGGAGCGCGCTGGCCAGCGATAGCTGAGAGGCTCATGGCAGTGACGGGTGCCTGCTTGCCTGGCACTAGGATGCGATATCGACAACAAAATATTGATTGTTAGAAATATCGATGTTCAAATTGTAAAAATTGCATCGATGTTTTTAAACTGGGTAGGGGGCGAGTTCATGCCATGGTGATCGTGTTTATTAATATATAATAGGTATCTATCTCTAAAACCAAATTTAAATAACTTTCAGAACAATTAACAAAACATTTATTTTCTTATTGGATAATACAAAGATAATACACTGCATGTATCAACAAAAATTTGGTGACTTTGGCCTGGAGAATGTTCAATTATGATTATCTGAAAATTATAATGGTAATTTTACATTCTGGGACTTTGACTTGGAGAAAGTAATGTAATTGTGTGCCGAAAAACGGCAAATTTTCCACACAAAACCTCCTATTGCCGAGCCAGCGGTGTAGCCAGAAACCATGTTTTGTCAAAACGTCCTCCGTCCGTCTGTGCACAACGCTAGCACAAAACAGTTCTGCCCATTTTCTCCAATCGATTCAAGTTGATATTCCCCAATCGTTCTAGCTGATCCCCAATCGTTTTCGCTACAATTTGAAACCGTTATCTTGATTTTGAGAGGTGCTTTACATGAAGCCTCTGAGACATTTTCACAGTTTTCATTAAATTTTGTTGTTGAATAGTGCAAAGGACATTTAAGAGAATGATGCTGGTTTCATTTTAGTTGACTTCCCCAATTTTTCGAAAATTGGTAAAACACCTTTTAAAACTTTAAAATTGGAGATAGAGATTTTTGTCTCAGACAAAGCCTGTTGTAAAAAATAGATCTCCAAAACACGTCAGGTACAATTTTTTGAAAAAAAGACTAGTTAATGCGTATTTTGTGATTCGGTTTTACCAAAAAAAGTCCCAAAGACCGCCCCAATTTTTTCTTTTAATTTTCTCCACATATGAATTAAAGAATAGCGCTACTCCCATTTTCGGATATTGGTGTATTTTTTCGAAAATTGCAAAATAAAATTTCAAAACTACAATATTGAAGATAGAGATTTTTGCTTCAGTCAAAGTCTGTTGTACAGAATAACTCCGTAAAAATTTACATCGCCATGTGGTGTAAATGTAAATGGTCATGTATAATTTAAAAAAAAGTAGTTTTGCATTAATTCTGCTAGAAATTAATGAAATATATACAGGTTTCACAGCAACAACAGGTCCCGAACAACATTGAATGAATAATATAAAAACTAATTCCAGAAGTAATATCCAGGTGATTAATTTGGAATATTATTAATTTGAGCTTTTGCTTTCAGAGCCTAAAGACCATTCTAATTTCTAAGGTTTATAAGATTTTTCTTGAAGGGTACGTGCGCGGTATTGCCGATTTTAATTTTAATTTTAAATTATAATATGCAAAACAAAAACGGGCTATTATATGACTTACTATTGTTTATTGATTAACTATTTAGTTCTAATTTATTTTTTGTATATTTTAATTAAAGACAATCATTAGATAGATTAAATCAGAAATACGTCACTTGAAAAGTATATATTTGGATTCCATGGTCACAACACTTCGACCCACTTGTAGAAATTTCGCCTAATATGGCATCTCTGTACTGCACTTGAAAACTCCAGTTTCTCCGCTGCTTTCATTACGAAATATTTCGAGTTAATAAAATTAGAAAGCACGAACGAATTAAAGCCAGTGACATTCGTTATGTTGTTTACGTGTTAATTTTTTCGAGTGTTTAATTATTTTTTTATTCAAAGAATGTAATGCTGCAGGAGCAAGAAATTATTTGTCAGATACTACGTCTTTACGAATAGTAAAGTGACTAACATAAGAGTTATATTTAAAAGTCGATTTTTGAAGCGATGAGAAAATAAAACACTTGTGTAAGGTGATGAATTTGTTGTTACAAATACGTTCATAATGAGATATATTGGATGGAGATTAAAGTCACGTCTCTATGCAATGTATAAAGCGTACACTGGTCTTCGAGCGTGGAAAGAAATTCAAAGTCGATTAGGGAAACCTACATATTTCGGCAGAGCGGATCACATGCACGAAATTCAGACAAGAATTCAGAAAACGTTGGGAAATATTCATTCGCGAATCGAACTATTAGAGACAGGAACAGTTTGCCTGTGACCATCTTATAACACTTTCCTCAAAGCCTGAGCAAATTTAAAAATAAATTAGTTTCCTGAATGTTGATTTGTGTGTTATAAATATATTTAATATTATTCAGTGTAAGTAACTATGACCTTTATATTATTAGGTATTATTATTATTATTATTATTATCGTTATTATTATTATTATTATCATTATTATTATTATTATTATTAATTATGTGAAGTGCTGTGGCGTTGTAAAACTGAGGGAAACGAGTGTGTAAGAAAGACATTACAGCTCGGTGTTTCGCAGTACGGTGAAGTGAAGTGTGAAGTGGAGTGCTGTGAAAGAATCCACGGTGAAATGTTCACGTTAATTTGTAAAGTTGTTACGTTCTGTAATGTTAAGTTAGTGTATTCTGCCACCAAGTTTTCAAACTTAATTGCAGAATTATTAATAAATCTAAAGAACGCCATTGAAGAACTTTCATAAACCTACAACAATGCAAACTGAAAGAAAAATGATTTGTGTCAATAATGGCGATTTTAGCAATATTTGATAAGAAAATATGTTCCCATTGTTGGCAGCGCCCATCACTGCATGCGCGATTTGTTGCCAGTACTCATGGAATGAAAGGTGTTGATATAGACGGAAATGTTGATATATTATTGCATCACGGTTACTAAGGGGAGGAAAGTTGAGCTGTTGTAGCACCAATAGGTTTTTTTATTATATTTTCTTAATTCACAAATCAAATATTAACCAAGTAAACATCGAGTTCAAAACATCTATCTTCTCCCCCATACGTCACATACATTTTTTTTTACTTTTTTAAACTGAATAAATCTAAATATATGTTAAATACATCGTTTGTATAAAAAATACGGATGTTCTGAAAATATCGACTTCAATATATCGCATTTCTGCATGGTAGCAGTTACATCGCTCTCTTGGACGCCTCGGACGAAGTGTTGATTGACGAACCAAAACTGCCAGGAATACTTGCATAATTACATTTGCCTTGCAAATGAAGGGAAATTACTATAAACGCAGCCATATTATTTCTAACGCGATTCGTACTGAATAATATATATTGCTTCCCATCTAAGGCGTTATGTCAGTAGCAATGCAACATTCTATGTGATTAAGTAACTCAATTCTCACAAGTTTCTTCTTGTTTGTTTCATTTATTCATTCATTATTTGGTGCCGGGCTTCCCAGAATATATTTGGAAGAAACAAAAAGCTACGTAAAGAAAGATAGCGCCAAATGATGTGAATTGATTGAACATGTGCTAGATATGAATATGAAGATGGAAGTAAATTTTTATTTTAAGTTATTTCTAATAATAATGAACAAAACGTATGAAAATTAACTCAGAAGTGATAAATATCTATAAAGAGTATAAAAGTCTGAGGTTCTCAATATTGGAGTCTTACTAATTATTACAGGAAATACTTCCTTTAACGAAACAAAATGCAAACAAAAGTTTGCAATGTGTGTTCCATACTCGCATAATGCGTGTTATATACAAACTGGCGTGTTCCTGGACCTTAACAGCAAAAACATATTTACTCGCTGCATTTAAATGTGACGTTACAAGTAATGAGAATTCGCAAATGCCCTAAACAGCAGTAACCCTGAATGTATCTCCAATGTCGGACAATGATTAGCATAAGACGGGAAGCAGACGTGCACTATAAACGGGAGCAGTACTCCGCGCCGGTTGACTTCGAATTCAACTAGCGTGCTCGATATGCTGCCGTGACCAGACAAACTGCAATTAGGAAACGGTCAAGGCCAGACAAAAACGTTTCCTTGCAGGCATCAGAATGCTCTTCACGTCTTTAGGTGAGCTGGGTACACATTCGCAGAACTAGGGCGAACAGATGTCCGGACGAGCAGACCGTGGTGCACCAGAAACTGACTCAAAATGAACTGGTATGCTAATGAATCTTCTGAAATTGCATGGAGTATTACATTTTAAATTCAATAAATGGTGATTCCACTACTATCATAATTAATAAAATAACTATAAAACAACTACTCCCATAAAGCAGAAACATAAAACTTGCTTAAAGTGATATTAATTTTATTATCAATTCATTATCCAAACAGGTGGGGAAGTCTCATGCTCTATGGACGAAAGTTTGACAATACTATAAGTAAAAGAAATTGGCTTATTTTTAATTCACCCTAAAGATTTGTTTAACATTTGATATAACTCGTATAGCGATGAGTTCTTGAATTTTTGTTACAAAACAATAACAACAGTATTACACCAATACGTTTAGAAAATACACCAATAAAATTATAAAAATATTGGAACTTTTACTGTCTGTAGTACTTCGACATAGAACGTATTGCACGATGTAAGTATTCTCAAAAGTACTGTAAGAGGTGTAGCAGAAACCTTGGGGATTAAAAGTGTGATCAAGAAATTACCTTTCTTTTTGCATACTCGGATCCTTAGCTATACTGTCCCATAAGACTGTAGCGGAGCTTATACTTCTTTTTTATGGAAAGGTTCTGTTTAAGCATTCCCAACTATAATTTCTTTTCTCCATTCAGGTACTTTATATTGCGGTCGATAAATCCAGTGTTCTAGTTGAAAATCGAAGAGAGTCCATTTGATTCTGAACTACAAATACTACGAACAGAGCTTATTACTTGAACCAATGTGTTAGTAATGTGGAGCGAAACTCACATTTGGATATTGTGAATCGTTCATAAATTCTTGATGGTGTTCGTAGTTGGCGAAGCACCCAGAGTAGGAGCACCGAAGTTTGTGAGATACGCGAAGAGCATGCCAAGTAGCCTCCGTAAGTTGGCCTCCCCCGTGCGACTCCCTTTGCGATATTCTACTTCATTTTGTGTCTTTGGTCGGTGGCGCAACGTGGATGGCGATCTTCCGCTAATCAACTAACTGTGGGCGGCGGCCTCGTCTTTCCTGCCCCAAGGCACCCAGCACAAAAACAACTCGCGTGGAGATCCCACTGGGCTGGAGTGCGCTCACCTGGAGCTGGAAGAGTGGCTGGGAAGCACGCAAGGCAGCCGCACTTTAAAATGCCCGATTCTATATATTCTTTGCTGCAAATTTTTCTTCTCGCGAAAGTTCTTCACGCAACTAGTAGAGAAAGTGAGTCTTCGGGAGGTTCGGATGAAATATTGATGAACGAAGCGAAACAACAAGCTGAGTCCGGCCGTTTACTTACATTTCGCTTATATTGCAATTCTCGTTCGATTGTTGTGACCATAACGTCTTAGCGGTACGCATAAAGCAAAATAACACCTTTCAATCAATAAATAATGAAGGTAACTACTTGTTTTGATTGCAGGAATACTGAAAAATGTTTTTATATTGCTGTATATTTTGATTGATTGATAGTTTTCTGTTACCGGGAGCTTCGAATGCTGTAATCCCGTAAGTGTAGTGTATATTATATTCGGAGAGGGTGAGGTGTGTTACACCAGCTAGAACGTGAGTTCCGGCGCCGACATACACGTCAGCTTGCAGAGTTTCCTTCTCCAGGTATCTCCCTCCGGCGAGGCACTGTCCGTCGTCTAACCTCTTGACTCGTCTCTCGGAATGTGTAGTAGTGTAGAGCCTGAAAATGTGAGCGAGAATAAGGATAGAGCTTAGGAAAAATCTTGCCTGTTCGTTTAGGTGCTGCTCCGGCGTTCGTCCAGTAGTGATCGGGGAAGGCCCGGAAAACAATTAATCTGAGCAGCCCGTTGACGATTTCTGCTGTAGAAAGCGGCTGATGTTAGTATATTATTAGTGGAAAAAACTTGCTAGGTTTCGTACTCAAACGCAGATACATAAATTGTTGCAGTGAGCCACAATTTTTATTATCATCTTTAAGAACGTTTTGTCAATATCTTTGCAAAAATGCCTAAAGTATGTTTTGCAGTTTTTTTGGGCCACTCAAATACAATCATATTAGTGGGAATCGTACTAACTCAATATTTGTAACAGTTTAGATGAATTTTAAAGGAAAAATCTTAAGAATGTCACCTGCAAATTGTAATTAATGATACTTTTCCGGAAAGGGAAGGTTTGTTTGTATCTCAAATTGATAGAAAAACACAAGGAATTTACTCAATTTTTTAAGAGCGTGCAATTCAGCACTCACGTATTAACTTGTAAAGCACTCTGACATTCATTTTCAAATTATTGCATTTTTTTGAGAATCCTATCACTATTAATGAAAGCAGTATAGTCGCAAAGCCGTCATCAACGGTTCATCAAATAACGTATATCATGTCACATGTACTATTTTTTAACAATTCATATTGACAGAGATACACTTCAGATCAACAGTTGTTGATTCAAAATGATATAACATCCTTTTCAAAATCGAATGAGTTCGTGTGCAAACACGGTTGTTCACAGACTTTATGATTTAACTCGACGAGCTGGGGATAAGAAAGGTACCAGTTCCAGGGCTGTTAATTTTTCGTTTCGTAGCTACAGCAAGCCACTCATGAGGTCGTCGGGCAAGAAGTGGAGTAACAGCTCCAGGGTCATTTTGATTATGTTCTCCGCGGCCACGGAGCGCTGTAATTCCCTAAAGCAGCGATCGAGAGGCGCGGCGCAAGAAGGTGAACGAATGGCCGTCATACTCCGCCAAGTTGGGCGCGGCCCGATTCCAGCGCGCTCTCCCGGGAGCGAGGGGGGGGAGGAAGTTCGCAGGCGCAAAAACCTCGCCGCGGCGATCGAGAGGCGGATGCGGCGGGGGTGGAGGGGGATGCGCTGTGAGAGGACGTAGACTGGAGGCGAGCAGGAGGAAGCGCGGTCGAGATAGGTGGCGGCTTTGTGATATCAAGAGGAAGAAGGGGAGGGGTGGGGATGGGTGAGGAGGAGACAGGAGAGTAGGTGGGCGGGACGGCGTGGAGATGCAAGATGGGGCGAAAGGGTCAGCGTGGAGAGGGCGGCGCGTATGGAAGCGAGGGGGGTGGGTGTGCAGGTCGGGAGACGGGCAGCGAGGAGCGGGTCAAAGAGTGGAGAGACGGGGAAAAGAGAATCGAGGAGAAGCGGATTGGGTCGAGATGTTGCGGGGGGGGGGAGCAGGGTGGAGCGGGCCGAGGAAATCAGGGGAGGGATGAGGGAAATAGCGGGGAGTATCGCTGCGGGGCGAGACAGAGGTCCGTGGGATAATGCGGGTGGGGAGAGGACCAGAGTGGTGAGGAGAGGGATGGAGAGGGGGCGGAGGGTGAGAAGGGCGTGGGGGGAGGGGATGCGAAGATTTGGGGCGGGGTGTTGCGGGGAGGGGAAGAGCGTGGTCGTGGGCGTGCGGGTAAGACATACAGGCAGGGCGAGCATGCTGAGAGAGAAAGGCAGGGTGAGAGGGTGGTGAATGCGGGGGCGGAGAGGGGCCTGGTCGAGAGCAGGGCGGTGCGATGCGACGGGGCCTGGGAACGCGGAGAGGGTGAGTTGCCTGTGTGGCGGAGTGAGGGATGGCGCGAGGCGGTGCGTGGCGGGGCGAGGCAGAAGCGGGGCGTGATCAAAAGCAGAGCAGTGTTGGGAGTGGGCGAAGCGGGGTCGGGGCCAGAGTTGGGGAGAGGGCGAGTAACCTGTAGGAAGGATGTTGGAAGGAGCGCGGCGGGGCGAGGCGGGGAAGGGTGGGACGATGAGAGGCGGGGCGAATGGGGTGAAGCGGGGAGAGGCGGGGCATGGCGGAGCGAACGGAGCGAGGCGGGGCAGGATGGGGCGAAGCGATGAGAGGCGGGGCGAGGCGGGGCGAGACGGAGCGAGGCAGGTCGAGGAGGGGCGATGAGAGGCGGGGCGAGGCGGGGCGAGATGGTGCGAGATGGTGCGTGGCGGGGCGGGGCGGGACGGGACGGGACAAGGCGGGGACGAGGCCACGGGACGTGGGTGGGGCAGTCGGGCGAGTGCAACTGGGGCGCAAGGAACAATGTGCGGCGACGTTATCTCCAGTTTCACGGTCGGCTTCTTTGCGACTGCGGACAAGCTCCCCCCTCTTCCCAAGGAAGTGCCCTCCGCCCTCGCACCCCTCCACCGCCCCACTGCCAGTTGACCTGCATTACTTGCGGACTCCACTCGCATTTTTCAAGAGAAGGGCGTTATTCATCAGAAGCGTGTTTCCTGCTAATAACAAGAAAAATTCTTTAATTTTGTTACTGAAAATTATTCTATTACTAATTATTCTATTTGTTAATCAATCTTTTCATCAGTTATAATAATTATATTATATAATCATAAATTGTCCAAGTGTTCATAATGAACACTTGGAAAATTTATGATTTTCTGGAAAATTGAAAAAAGCTCTTTAGGATGCGCTAGGTAACATCAATTAACTTGTAAATCAGCGTGTTCCTGCCTTTCTTGCATAACGGAAATACGTAGCTGATGAAAAAGTAAGAAAATATAGCAAATGAGTAGATGAAAGCTTTATCTCAAAGTATATTAGAGTTATTCAGTTTCATTATAGATCTAGATGGAAAGTATTTTGCGTAGTGGTGTACAGGATGGCTAATTTCAGTCTTTCCCTTCATATATCTCCCAAACAGTCGCAGATATTGAAATGCGGTTTTCATTAAAGCAAGCGTATGCAAGGTGTACCTCAGATTATGTATACGTATTATGAAAGTATAGCTTTGTTAATTTAGGAGACATTGACTTAACTTTGAATTTTTAAAGGGAACCTAGAGATTTCTTTATCCCATGAAAACAAGAGAGAAGAGATAAGAACAAATTACCTTACTACCATAACATTATTTTCGAGAAATTTAGTGTTTTTACGACCATGTCGATAATTAATATATGCTTCTACAAGGAACGGACCCGTTCACATTTCAGACAATTGTTCTATAATGAAGATCCCCAAAAATATCTTTATCAAATGATTACTAGTGCAAATATTCCCCGACGACTTCAGAAAAGCACCACTTTTCTTGCGCCGACCTACCGTCGGCTAGCGTAGTTTTCCTCAACCAGGTATCTCCCACCAGCGGGGCAGCGCTCCAGCCGGAACAAGTTCTTAACTCCTGATGGGTCTCTCGGCATGTGTGGTAGTGTAGTACGTGTTAGTGTAAGTGTGTATGTAAGGGGTGAGGATAGGACAAGGAAGAGGAAGGTGAGATCGCACGCGGTCCGTGTGCAGGGCCTGTGAACTCCCCATCAAAGTCTGTGACAAATCTGGAGGGTGCTACTACAGGGGCGCTAGGTTTGCCGAGTACAGCTGCAGGTTAGGCTCGCCAACGTCCGCACATAAAAATTGACTAATTTGAAAAAAAATAGGAAAAGGTCTCTTAAATGTTCAAATATTCACAATATTTAAATCCATGAAAGCGCAAACATCGACGCTATCTTATGTACAAACATACACGCCTGCTTTTTATTGCAACGTCGTGCTATTGTTTCCGCCGAACCCCACCTATCGGGAGGCCAGCGAGGGGGCGGGGGGGTCCTCTTTGGCGGCAGGCCGAAGGCCAACAAAGCTCCGAGGTCCATCCGAGGGGGCGGGCCGGGGCGTGTCTCGGAATGCGGCGGTCAACTGGCGCAGAGGGACCAAATTGCACAGGCCCACAATTCGGTAGATGGCACCGCCAGCGTGGGACGTCAGTCACGTGATCCCTCGCAAGAGAGGCTGGAGAGAAAACGGCCAGGGACTTTCGAGTTTGAACCGAATCGCGATGGGAAGAATTGACCCGCCAGAGGTTTTCGCTAACTTCGGCTGCGAGCTGTGGCTGTTCGCCGTAGGACCGGAGAGGCGCTAAGGTTAGCCGCTGGGGTCTTTGTTAGGCTGAGGCGAGTATGCCGCAGGGATGTGCAGTGCTGAGAGGGCAGCGATAATTCCTCAGGAGTGTCATTATTGTATGGAAAAACTGTAAATAAATCTTTACATAAAAACTTCGCGTCTGTGTCATTCGCACCTCGACTACGTCACAGTATAAACCCACGTACGTTTTAAGTATCTTTGGCAGCAGTTCTTATATTAGTTCCTGTAAGAAGGTGCCACGGGAGAGCACGCCACTGTAATGGTCTCCACCAAAAACTTTGGAATATAGTCTCCATGGAATATGGTCTACGGAATGGTTGGAATATGGCCTTGTGGCGTCGTGGCGAAACGCTTCCGTGCTAGTCGAGCCGGAGGAGAGTTGTGGTCCTCCTGGCGCGGGCGAGGACATGTGCACCAAGCCGGACGCAGTCGCGGAGGGCGGGCGGTTCGAGTGCTCATCGCAGATCTGCGTGCGCAGCGCTGCGGAGGCGACGCCCAGGGGCGCACCTGCGCCGAATAGAGGGACGCCGGGGGGAAGGTGGCGTCCGGAAAGGCCCGCTGGGAAATAAACTTTTGAGAAAGGTCAGTGGCGAGTCTTGAGGTTGCGCGCGACCCCTAGAAAAGGCTGGTCGGATGTAAACCTTCGGGACGCCGTGAGCATGGCGCCAGACGAGGAAGCGAGAGGGGAAGGGGAACGGCGAGCCCTCCGGGCACTGAACGCAGCGTCGTCTGCGCGCGCGTGAGATATGTAGCGAATCGAAACCCTGTGAGCTCTCTCTGGTGCTTTCAAGCGCACGGTCTGTAGGCGGAGACCGATTCGGCGTCCGGCCTGACCCAGTGACGGTTTCGGGGTTTTCGCGGTTGGGGGAGAAAAGGTTGCCTCTGGGTTCATATAAATGTCTGTGTATTAAACTTGTGTATGGTTTGTATGCAAATACTTCTTTCAAAACATTAGTCCGTGCAACTGAATTCCAGTAGGTCGCGGTCTCCATCGCGTTCAATGGCAGTTGAAGGCCCCGTCCCGGAGGCTGCGGGGGGCGTGGCGCTGCGGTGCCGGGCTCGCCCTGAGCGCAGCGGGTCGCCGCCGCATCTCCTTCCTCCCCCTCGCCGATCGGCCGGCGGCTGCGGTGAGCGATGCGATGCGACGCGGCGGTCCGGCCGAGGCCGCAGCTCATCTGCAGCCCCATGCGGCGGCGCGCGGCGCGCGGTCGGGGGAGCGCGTCAGGACCTTCGCCGAACGGCGCGGGCCTTTCAAGGCAAGAACGGCTGCTCACCGCAGGACAGACGTGTAGTCGACAGACGTGGAGTAGACAGACGTGAAGGGTATTTATTAATTAATATATCTGTGCAGAGTTGTCTTAAAATGTAGAGTTAATGCTATTATTGTTATTATTGCCATTATTATTATATTATTTCTAATATTACTATTATTAAAATGATTTAAAATTACATTGTATTAATATCCCTCATTGTAATATGTTAATTGTAGTGTTCTGCCACCAGGTTGTATAAACCTATCTGCAGAAATAATAAATCTATCTTCCTCCGTTGGCGTGTGATCCGGCATCGACCTTCTGTCGGCTAGCGGGATTTCCATCAACCGGGTTTCTCCTACCAGCGGGCACCACCTCAGCGGGGGCAAGTTCTAAGCTTCCTACTGGACTCCGGATGGAAAGGGAATGAAAGATAGCATGCGGTCCGTGACCCGTTTGTTAAGTTACTGCTCCAGCATCCGCCTGGTACTGAACGGAGAAACCACGGAAAACTACCCATCATTGCAGCCGACGCTAGGATTCTCCTCCACACAGCAACAGAACTTGACCTAGTCATGTATAGAGGTGGCTAAATTATTAGCCAAGAGTAGTTGAAGAAGACAAAATGTATTTGGGACTATAGATATTGACACACACTGTGTATAGGAATCTAATATTTTATAAACATTTCATAATTAACATACTTGTTCTGAGGTATGTTGAAAATCAATTTTTAATCCATACTTTCAATTTGATTATTTTGCGAGATGCGAATGAGTTACATTATAAGCCGGTTTGTATGACCTTTTCTTAAGTTTCTTCTAACTATTGAACGAACATTTCCGATTGGATTCATGTCAGGGCTATTTGCAGCCCAGTGAAACCCAGACTGATGAATGTCTTGAAGATGTTTTGTAACTTTCTTTCCTATTGTGATATTGAGCAAAGTTATTGTATTTTTTTCAAACAACTCATTTATGTGAGGGAACAATTGGATCTTTAGGAACTCTAAGTATTGGTCGTGCCACATTGTACCATTATTGTATACATTTACGATAACATTAACAAAGATTACACTTCAAACTGTTGTCAGGTGCTTGTCGGGACTCATTATTATCCTTAAGTCGGAGAACAAATATTTAGTCTAATAATTTGGTCACCTCTGTAGGTACTATCGAAAATGCTGCTACCTAAGACCCCCAGGCCAGAGGTAGTGCAGTTACGTCAGATGATGCCCTGAGTCACCTCTGGAAAGGTAGAATGTTCTTCCGACCGGCCATGGTAAAGCACATACAAATACTTTAATTGCAAGTAAAATCTTTGTTCCTCAAGGTGGTAAGAAAAAACGTCACCCTAAACGGACTAATTTTTCAATAAAATAAGTTTGAATTACTACAGACTCTTATGAAAAAAAACCTTTTGCAACCTTAGGTTTTTTATGTTATTGAAGAAGCTATACGATGAAGGTACCTTTATCTGTAATTCTTCTATTATATTATATTCTTCTGTTATCTTCAAAACGTAGTAGGTTTTTTAGAAATCAGATGATATTAAATGTGACGTACCTCACCGGGTATTCTGAGGAGAACTTGATAACAAACTGCTACGAAATTAATCGCAACAAGAAGTACCGGCTGTCGGCTTAGGAATTATAGTTTACCAATCATGCTATCGTCAGACTGTTTCTCTGGGGTACGAGTGGAAACACCTCTAAATTGAAATTTTGTACCACACACAAGAACACACGGACGATAATTCACTTTCAGTGTAAACAATGGTGCCTAATATTTAATGCAGAAAGAAAGAAAACTATGGGAGGGAAGTCAACCTAACATATATTAGGTAAAGCCAACTTATGAAACTGAAAAATCATGCGAGAGACTAAATTTAATACTAAACATTATTTTTCTAGAACAACTATTCAATACATCTCTTTTAACTATTTACAAATAATTATTTAAATTCTCTATTCAAGTTCACAAACACCTATTATTAGATGATTACAAGCACATGTAATCTAAAAATGTAATAAATGGTTGAGATTTTGACGTTCCAATGCCATTTCACCATCCAAAAATACCAATAGGAGCGGATCCCAGACAAAATTGCAACGTAATTAAAGGAAAATATTCTATACTTAAGCATTAATTCTTCATGTATTTATCAATATATTACAATAATGTTCTGCAAGGTTGCCTTGAAATAATTTCAGTTTTGGGGAATGGCAAGAGCGTATATTTGTTTTAACATTTTCGGTGCTTTCGGTATTTTCCGAGGGAATATAGGTTCAATATTTATTAAGCTGGTCGGAATGTACAACTTCTGTATACCGAAAACGATATTAATAATTTATCGAGTTTGCGAGCAGGTTCTAAGAGAGTGACGAGGGTTACGTGAAGCGATTACACATGTTTCGAAATATTTTAAAACTTCTGATATCTGTTTAAGATTAAACTATCTGATTTACATGCTTTCTTGTGACAAACGACAGTTCGTCGGGAGTTTTAGCAAATGCGCGCCTGTGTACAGGGACTCTGAATCTCAGTGAGCACGTGCGCGTTCACTTAAACTCCTGAAATCGTTCGCATTGGCAAAGGCGGCTGGGGGCACAACTGAGGTCACTGTAGTGTCTCTACAGGGTGGTCCTGGAGTTCGAAACCCGATGGTGGCAGGAGTTGCGACACTAACTACGTACCTAGGTTGAATTCAGCCGCTGTTTGTAGGATAATTGTAGCGGCTGGATTTTTTGATCGGTAGTTTTCCGTAGTTTCTCCGACCAACAACAGGCGAATGCCGGAGAGGTACTCTAACAAACGGGCCAAGGACCGCGCCCTATCTTTCCTTCCTCTTCCTTGTCCTATCCTCACCGCATACTTACAAATATTTACACTTATATACACTACACTAAGACACATATTGGGAGACTTGTCGGGAGCTTCGATTTTGTCCCGGCTGGAGCGGCGCCACGCTGGAAGGAGATACAGGGTAGGGGAAAAGTGCTGTAAGCCGACTTAGGGCAGCAACGAATTTCGCCGTTCAGCAGGGAAAATGAAACACCGCTACCTCCAACAGGTATATCCTGTGGCGAACTTACGCGGTCCATGTAGATAACGTACTCCTACGCAGCACCATACTTCATGGAATGCACGTGGCTCCAAGCACAGAGAGTAGACATCAAATTATATAGTATTTAATTTCCTATGTTCATTGAATAATATTCACTGCGATGTTTCATTTTTCTTGTGATGATTGTCTGCACACAACTTTACTAAGACTTTCCATACGAAAGAAATTCTAGAATATTTCTTTAATTTCTCTTCTCCAGCCTCACTCGTCAGTGCTATATTGGCACTATTGTTAATTAAATTGGTATTTATAGGTAAAGAATAAATAGTTTTTTATAGTTTAAAGTATATTATTAACTGTGAATATTTGTTTGATTTTCAATTTTTTCTATTTTTCAAAAACATCTTGCAAATATGTTTCTAAGATAGGGCACAACGACAATTTACGTTAAAATATCAGATAGGGCAACTCAAGGGGTCTATTATTCTTTTGTTTCTTTTTTATGGGTTTCAAATTTCTGAAAAAAATGTGAAGTTTTGATTTGTTTTGTTGAAAGTTTTGAAAGTTTGAATTTTTTAAGTGAACCAATTTCGATGTTTGTTAGAGGTGTACAAAATTGATGTTGTTTATAAATCGTTTGTTTTTACTTTTTAACTTTTGAAATATTCAGGTCATTGTGAGAAAAAATGTGTGTGCTCCAACTGAATTATATTGGCTGAGTGATGAATGAATTTGTTGTGAGAACAAAGCACCTTTATTTACTGCTGAGCAATACTGCCAATAAATAACTATCGTAAATTGGGAAATCCACGTATAAATGGGAAAATGTTCTACGAGGGATTAATGCGGCAGCTCAGGACAGATGTATACAAGAAAGAAACCAACATAAAAATGCAGGCTGATAAAAAAATGCACAATGTAGTTCAAAAAGGGTGCCTTGAATGCGGTTAGGAGTATTAATTATAAAATAAGTAGTGGTGTGAGAGTTTGTTTCATGATGAGAAATATCTGACTTAGTAGAATCATAAAGAGCTTTCTCAAGAGACAGCTTTTTCGGTCGCTTTCCTACCTCGCGGCGGCTGGTGGTCAAACATATAGAAACAGCGGCTGATTCCGAACCCGGTCACTAGCCTCCGAAAAACGCTACAAACGTTTTTTATACTTCAACAACCGTTGATAATGAAGCTACTTCCAATATTGTTGTGTAGTATTATTAATTATATAAAACTTTAAAATGATGGCTCCGTTGCTCAGTTAATCTCGAGTCGCCTTCCACACCAGCCTAGGTCCAGAGCTAAGAACCGTTCGGCATTAGTAAAGTGCCTGGTTCGACTTGAGGAGAATCACCGTGACTCTATCACTTGCATTTCACTTGCATTTCACATGTCAACAATTCGTACTGGTGCGATGGCGTGAGATACAGCGGGTGAGACCGGGTGAGGCAACGATGCCGTTTGATAAAGTTGGGTTTCCACTATTTAGCATTTAATATTAACACGGTAAAGTTAACATCTTGCAACACATTATTTAAGAATTGACTGAAGGTGTTCATTCTTAACACGTTCAACTTCAAATATTTAATGTTGAGTGTTTTCTAGTGCGAATGGAAACTTGCTCATTGTGTGATCACAACACTGTTCTTTGCTTCGGGCAAGATCGTGCCGTTTTCTTGGGAAGAGATTTTTTATTAGAATTTCTGGCGTTCTACATATTAGTAAAAGAAATAATCAATGCGAGTGTAGGAGGCAATGATAGTGAACCAAAACTGTTGTGACATTTCGTGAAATGAGTATAAACATAGAGCAACAAGTGGTGCTTCTATACCACGTTTTCCCCACATTATACCTAAACTTGCTATTTTCGATCATTCAGTGTTCAATAATAATGATACCTGCACCGCTCTTTTAAACGTTTCTTTATCTACACGTGAATAAAAAATAGCGATTTAAGAGATTATATATAATGTGGTTTAGTTACAGCATTTATAACTCAGGAACGACTGGAATAGCAGATTAACTATATTCTGTCAGCCTTCATGCAGCTCATTGCGTGTATTTTGCAAATATACATTCCCGCCTGAAATATGGTATAAAATTCTGGGGAAACTCATCATGTAGTACTCAGACCTTTAGATTGCAAAAGAAAATTATTCGAATAATGAAAAAAATGCCATCCGTGTTACCCTTGCAAGCCTCTCTTCATTGAGCTTGGAATCTTACCACTGCCGTGCCTATATATTTACAAATCTGTAATATTTGTCAAAAGTGACTTAACGGTGGGAACATATTTTCATGCAATACTCATATTTATAATTACAACCCGTAATTACAACGTCGTAAAAATTACGTTCATCAAATGTCAGTATCAATAGCTCACTATTAGAAATCCACATACAATACATGTACGTTACTTTACAACGCACTGCCAAATGACATTTTACAATTGAAGTCGGTTCACAAATGGACGGGACGGGAAGGGATTCTGGAACTCAAGAAAACGTGCGCAGATAATCTAATATTTTCCCCCCTACGTCACATACAGTTTTTACTGTCTTATTTTTTGACTGAATAAATCTAAATCTAAATAAGTCCTAAACGAAGCGTTCTAGGGCATTGAAAACTGAAATTTTGAGGCCGAAGGTCCCAAAGAAACGGTTCTTACACCGTAATCTACAGGATAAGATATTTTTGAAGATTACATTTAATTTTTGCGGGGGGGGAGGTGGGTGGAGCGGGAGGGAGGGGGATACAGGGGAGGAAACGAAGAGAGGGAAAGGGGTATGAAGGACAGTACAACGTCTGCCGGGTTCCGCTAGTATTGCAAAAACTGAAGCACAAATTACACTAAAACTGCTCGTATCTCTAAAGATTGTACATGATCTCTTTTGAAAAGCTGTTATTTTAGAAAAGATTGTGTTCAAGGCCGTAATCTCTACCTTCAATTTTCTAATTTTTAATGTTACAATTTTGGAATTTTCGAAAATACAGTTAGCCGGAAATGAGACTAGAGAAAATATTTTGCAGTTCTTTACGAGGAGAAACTTTGAAGGATTTTTTTGAGAAAAAAATGATTAAAAAATTAAAAATTTGGTACATTAAACCAAATCTCTTATGCAAAAAGTACAAATATTTTCAAAAAATTGTATGTAAACTTATTTTAAGACCTGTCTTTCAACAACAGATTTTTTTAATCTCTCTTCAATATTGTACTTGACGCCGAAAAATGAACTTTTGCAGGTTTTGAAAAATGAGGTATTTTCACGAAAGTTAGAGCTGCACCATTCTCTGAAGAGGCCTTTTGAGAAAAAAGTTAAATCCAAAAATTTGGAGCCATTGTTGAGAAATGTTGGAAATGTTGAAGTTTCATATAAAACACCCCCAAAATCACGATATCGGATTCAAATTCAGCGAGCATTGACTTTGTGTAAATGGATCGAAGAGTATCAATTTTAATGAAAATCGGTGGAAAATTTTAGGTGCTCGCTTTCACCACAAACAGACGTTTTGTCGTGAATCGAATTGTATCAAGGACCCGCAAAACGTGTATTCTGACTACACAGTGTATGAAAGGAAGTAATTTACTGTATGTAGGAGCAAGATTTATCTTCTACCAGGGCCCAACAAAAAATTTTTTTTCTGTGGAAAATTCTTCGATTTCCGGCACACGATTACAATACTTTTTCTTCTTACATACGCAAGACGAGAAAGTAAATGTGTGACGCATACCTGGAGGTAAAGGTTATGTTCATCTGTCCAATAGAAAATAGCTTCTAAGATGAAGATTTCCTCATATCTTTCTTGTTATACGAAAAACTTTGTCGACACTTCAACACGTGGGGTCACAATGTTAAATGACATTACAATCATATTAAATGTTGGGTAATGTGTCGTCGACTTGGAGGGGTCACGTTAGGTGGGCGTGGCTGTCATTCGCATAACGCATGTGCGTTATCGCGGAAGGCCTTGTGAGTCTGCTAACAACACGCCAAGAAGCTCGAAAATATGCCTGTGTCTAGTGTAAAGGTCAATATCACGTGTGGAGCACAGTGGGTATCCGGCGTGGGGAGTCGAAAGGGTATCCCCTGCAGCTGGAAAAATCCTCAGAAAAAAAGAAAAGGTAGGTGGTGTGACACGGTTTAAGCTGCCATTGACTATGTGCCAGATCGAAGGTCGAACTGAGGTCATGCTGCTCACGAGGCAGGCGACTGGTGCGCTCGGCGCTTCGCCTTTGGACTGCAGCACAAGAGAGTGATTTGAGTCGCAGCCACACATCACTAGTCATTAACGCCTGCTTTTTGTCCTTCGGCGGCTTCTATGTTTCAATTCGGCACGTACGTTAAGACAATTGGAGCTTCAATTGTATTTTCATGAAGTACGTGATCACGCAGTTCAATAAACGTTACAAATATAAATAGTATAAGTATATAAATACAGAAGTATACTTCCCAGTAAACGTTTTAATACAGAATGTAACAAATTCTTTCATTTTTGTGTGTTTTTCGACTCGTCGTTATTAAAGCAATATCATTATATGAAAATTCCTTTGACCTAATTTCATGTTGATTAACTAATATTAGACACAAAGTAGGTAAGATTGCTTCGAGTACCTTCTCTTTGCAAGTATGTTTGTGTTCTTTCTAGATTTGAATTTTGTTTTACGAGATGGTATTTATTGTATGTTAGTCTTCATAATGAAGCTAAACTCTACTTTATCAGAAATAATTGAAAGAAAATCTTTCCGACACGTCAGTTTTATATTTGCCACAAGATCATCTGCTAAGTTACTAAGTTACTTCTTTAAGAAACGAATATTAACAAACACCCCCACCACTTTCACCACATTCCACGACTTGCTCTCGTGAGCCCATTAACGATACCTGTTATTATGGCCGGTTCTCCGCTTTCTCAAGAGATTCTTCCTAGCGTCTCTTCTCAAATTTTGTTCACATTCTTTTTCTCACAGGGAAGTTATAAGCATGCAGATACAGAGAGAGAGGAGAGAGAGAGGAAAAAGAGAGGAGAGAGGAGGGGAGAGAGGCAAGAAGGAGAAGGGAAGAGAGAAAGTAAATAAATAAAGCTAAATGATGAAAGTTACATTGGCTGAAACATTATTTATAATCTAGCACTTTTAAATACATAGTACATGTAGTGCTGTCGGCAAATTCTTGGAAGTTTCGAGATTTGCAAAAAGTTACCATTTTAAAAGCATAAAATTGAAGATTTTTGCTTTGGACAAAGTCTGTTATAAGATATCAGTTCTTTAAAAAAGGTCATGTACAATTTTTTTAAGAAACGAGAAGATTTCGCGTTCTTCGTGCTTGAAATTTATGCACTTTTTAAAAAGAATTTTTATAAACTGCTCCAAAATTTGTCTTGAAATTTTTTCCTCGTGCGTAGTAAGGAACGGTAAAAAGTACGGTGCTAGTCCAATTTTCGCTGAATTCTTCGTCTTTTCGAAAATTGCAAAAATTCCGTGTTTGAAATATTGGGTTGAGTTAATTACATTTTTAAGAGTCGGCCCGAATTCAAACCTTACAGGGCTTCTGTAGCATAGTACTGTGGCTCACGAGTTAACTAGAGAGACCTGATTTCGAGTCTTGGTGCAGAAAATAATCATTGCTGATTGAAAACATTTGCGTATGTCTATGTCATAATATAATATAGCGAAGCAGTATTATTCTAGCACATAAATTAAGCTTAGAAATAATGGAAGAAAATTTGCGTTTTTGTATCACCTCTAGTTTTCTTTAAATTTCTTGTAAGAACGAAATTGAATAAATAAAGATGCGGAGGATCAATTTTCACAGTTAACTCTGAATTTTAAAAAATTATAAAACTTTATTTTAATTTTGGCGTCTTCCTACAACTACAATATTGAAGATAGCGTTTTCTGCAAATGCAATTTGTTCTCCATTATTAGTTACATAAATATTATTTCCTTAATTTAATGTACATTCCTTTGAAAATTTTAATGGTTTTCGAGCAATTTCTAATGGAATAAGAGCAATAATAAAAATATTATAAACAAGTATTTTTCAAAAACGGGTCCAAATTTTTTCTTCAAAACGTTTGTAAGATTGGTGCAAAATACACTGTACAAGCTATCTTAAATTCTATTTTGATGGAATCCTTTGATTTTTTTAAAAATGCACCTTATTTTCTTTAATATCCCTCACTTTTTTTAAATCTTCATTACAGATGTATTTTATTTTTAATTCGTTTTTAACACATAAGTTTGAAAGAATCTCTGATGATTTTTTTTGAAAAATCCATGCTTTTGAGTATGTGGAAACTAAAAAAAAATGTGACTTTACGGAAACTTTCGAGTCAAATTTTCTTAAAAATTATGGAAAATTTCTCAACAAAAATCTCTAATGTGGTAAAATTTCGCATTTTTAAAAAAAATTGAAAATTGTGGTAGACCACAATTCAAAATCTTCTGATTTGCTCCTTCGAGGTAGCATTTCTACACCGCAGAATACATTTTTCCATAATTTTTTATCACGGGAAGAATATTTTTACTTAGATTAATGTTTTAGGTAGAATTAGGAGTACTGAATAGTGAGAATAAAGTTATGATTAGAATTAAAGCGTTTGAGAATGGTCGTGAATGCTTTGTATTCAGGTTAAACCAATTAATTTTTGTTTATGTGAAATTAATTAGGTAATAAATACAAAAATGCACATTTCAATTATTTCAGGGAAATATTATGTCAGTCTAGCAGTTCTGAGTGTGTATTGCATTAACAAATGGTATGATAATTTAAAGTAAACTAATTGAATATGCTCACGCACTAGTGCCGGAGACACACGTACTTATTTCTCCAGCCTCTGTCCTTATTTGCTCAGCATCTGTTGTTTAGATTGCTGGTTGGAGTAATGGATGCGGTGGTAATGCCATTAATGAGGATCGGAGGGGCGCAGATTTGAATCGAGATCACATTTTAATCGGTGCAAACAAAAAGGTTCGATGTCACATTTTTGCCAGTTTTGAGTTAACAGTGGGAAATTATTCTTAGCATATAAATTCAACTTTCTATGCATAAAAGTTTGTTGTTCGTGAACTCTGTGGCGTCTGTAGAGTGTTCTTAAACTATTAATGTCCAAAAAACATTGATCGATGTCAGGAACTTAGAACCTTTTTGCTTGCTGTTCAAACTTTGAAGCTCCTGGATATCGAAGGTTTTTGTTTTGTCCAATTCATTTGTACTCGTTCCTCGTACATATTGCAAGTCGGGGAGTCTGTCGTTTTCCTGAACTTAGTTATTTGAAAGTCATACGTGGGTTAGTGACAAGTATATTAATTGGGATACATCTCATGGACGATATAGATGGTTTGAAATTTGGCTTGAAATTTGGCTTTGGCTTGACTTTCATTGGCTGGTTCTCCCTTTCGTGTGCAAGGTGAGTGCTTAGCGTCTACGGGCGGTGCGAATCTTTGACGCGGGAGGGAAATCCGCGTATTGATTCCACGCGCCACGCATCCCTCGCCCTCGTCCCTTTAAAAGGACCTTGGGGAACGCCACGCCGGCGGGCGTCGTTGGAAAGGCAGCGGAAAGTGCACACTGGAACGACTTCTTATGTACTACGTAATGTGTTGTATATATCAACTTGGATCTCGATCTTTTTAACAATTCTCCGCTTTTATAATTCAGCCAAATTGCGAGTCGCCATAAAGAGAAATCTCGCAACATCTCCGAACGGTTGTGTTGTTATCTCGCACACAGAGTTGCCAGATCTCCGCTAAAAGAAAACGCGTAGCTAACAACTTCGCTTCTGTTTCTTTGCCTACAATTTCAACAAATTGTACATTAAAGGAGAA
The DNA here is from genome assembly GCA_038098605.1 of Gryllus longicercus. Lineage (NCBI taxonomy): Eukaryota > Metazoa > Arthropoda > Insecta > Orthoptera > Gryllidae > Gryllus > Gryllus longicercus. Next base: position 387,028 of record JAZDUA010000765.1, on the reverse strand, counting down.
AATAATAATCCTTTAAAATCATAACGAGCTTTCTGAATTGTTACGAGGCAAACTTTTAGCAGCAGAAGTCATTTTTGTCGAGAGCTTGATAGCCGTCCTGTGGGGAGGGGGAGCATTATAAGATGGCGGCCGTGAAGGCGGAGTTCTTGGCTCCCAACTCGGGTGGCAGTCTTTCAACTCCGGCTCGTGGCCCTCCGCTCCCCTCCGCTCCCGGGCTATCATCTCCTCCTCCGAAGCCGCTTTCATTCAACATTTAGCTCCCAGTTTCGCTTTGTCTCCCGGACGCCGGCTTTCAATTTTTCATGCCCCGCCCCGCAGCCGCCACCGTGTCGTGCAAGGCCCCCTGTCATTTGATATTCCCCGACCCCCCGCGTGTCTCCGCCGACGCGGCCGCCGGTCGAGAAACGTTGTAGCTCACGCGGCGGAACCACGCCTGCCAACTTTACGGGCACTACAAGGTAAAATTTTGACTTTTTCACTTGAACTAAATAGCGATGAGCTAACGAAGAACATCACATTAGATCTCGGGGGTCACTAGGTACCTCACATTTATCTTTCAGGTAGGTATTTGAAGATTCTTTTTACCACACTTCTTGTGTTTTTATGAAAAGTAAATGTACATTTTTTTTAAAATGAACAAGAAGACAAAATACTTCTTTATAGAATGTTAACGTTTATGAAAAGCCCATGGAAAAGAGTATATAGTAAAATTATTTTATTTTGAAAATATAGATTATAAGATATGTAACTCTTAACAAACATGGAAAGAGTTTAGGAAGAAATTCTTAGTATGCGGACTGATAAAAAGTTAAGGATACTTTCTTTCCGGTATTTTTTACACTACATACGCATATCTACTCAATAAAAAACAATTGTATTTTCTATGTATAATCTGTTCAGTCAATCTGTTTTTACTAATGGAGGCAACTGTAAGAACTAAATTCATTCGTCTTTGTCAATCAATGCTTTTTATTTAGTAGATTTATATAGTAAATGTACCATTTTGTTGTGTTTCCATGCAAAAAGCAAATGGTAAATATGATGGACATATTAAGATGACATTGTCTCCCAAGCACAACTCACTGATGCCGATTTACAAAAGACAAAGTCTCTGAAAGTCCAAAGTTTGTCGACCTCCTATTTTTGCATGTTAGAGGAGTAGAGATTTTAGTTAAATCGCTGACCACTAGTGTTCTAGCAGTTCTGACAACTGCAGGGAAATGAAATCCGATTCTCACTAGCTACTGCAAATCGTTGTAAATTCATGACAACAAAATATATTTTGGAACGTTATTATCATCTCAATGGATGTACGAGTTTTCATAATTAATTATTTTACGAGAAGAGAGATTGTAGAGATTCCGAATTTGCAGAAAACTGACACAGAAAATTGTTTTATCGCAAACTATGTCGGACTCCTCATTCCAATGTAGCACAGCACTTACGCCAAATGGTTCCATTAAAATAATGTTCGGTTTTTCTTAATAAAAGTATTCGAGAACGAATTCGAAAGTATTTTGAATTCGGGCTCACGCGGTTTTTATGATGAATTTGTTAATTGCTGTTATTTGTTTTATTAAAAGGTAAATTAAGGGAGTTTGAATGATAACCTAAAATGCATCTAATTCCTGTTCTGTTGCGCAGAGAAGACAGGTGGATTTGAATTTATTGTTTATTTTATTAGATTTTAATGTCTCACTTTTGATAGGGGCTCTTATATGACACACGGAACATTCGTTTTGCAAGCGATCTATTCTCATACATCCCATTTAATACAGTTCAGGAAAAAAGCAACGAATTTTCAAACACCTCATGCTATTTTCCCTGACACTTTGAAGCGACAAAAAAAAGCGATGTAACTATTGCTCATAATGGAAAGTAATAGTTGCTGAAGTGCCTACTCGGAGTGTTCCTGGAAGCCCCACAGCTCTGCACTGGGACGCCAGCTGGCTGCTTCCCAGGGCTGGAGACGAAGGCAGCACAAGGCTGCGTGAAGGAAGGGGCGTACAAACTATTTCAATTACAGAGAGGTCGGAAATTAACAGCCGCCTGCCAAAGGGAAAGAAGCGACGGACCCCTGCAAAGTTTTTCCCTTTTATATTTGTTATGGAAAGGAGTTACTATTTCATGGTTTAGAACCTTCATTATCAGAACTGTTCATGGCCTTAAATGGTAGTATCCTCTTTCAATGTCTATAAAATGTTTGGAAAACTATTTTAAATAGAAACTCCGGCGTTACCTTCCAGCCAGGTCTGCTCATACACGCGTTGCAATCTTATTTTACTGTATATTGCTGTAGGAACAGCTGTACACTCGGAGTGCATAATGTTAAACTGTCTCTTAAAACATGAGATTGGTCGTCCTCGCCATGTCTCGAAACTAAAAATATTTTAACATAAACCAATTGCCAACAGCGCGCCGTCGCAAGTATTAGGTGTCAGTATCTGTATTTGAAAGTGATTCGGTCGGTTCGCTTTTCAGGTCAAGCAGACCGCACAATTTGCTTATTAGTTTACGCCGATGCCTGTTACTGTTTTCCTGCATTTGTACGAAGTAGTTTTAGATAAATTTCTTGACACGGAGAATTGGCGAGGCAGAACATTCAAAGCAGAGCCACCTTAGATTTTCAACCCTCTTGAGAGGGAGACGAAATGCTTGACATGCAACCTTGTTCATTAAAAACATGTGCTTCAATGCGTTTATAATCGCAATCAAAAGGACGAATGCGATGGCTTTGAGGGAGATCGTTGAGCTAGGTCAGTTGCATTGCTTGGAAGAGGGCGAACGGCACGCGGGCAGTAAGCCCTTGGTAGAGGTTCATTATCAGGAGTTCGGACTACCTAACTACAGTCCTGCTGGCCGTCCCGGTGACCATTTCGGAATAAGCGTTGAAAATAAAATGTATTTGCATTCGAAGATGCATAGTTGAATTCAATTTAAAGAAAAAATCACATATTTTGACGTCACCTACGACCGTGTACAGGGTACAGCACAATTAAAAGGTTTTTTACTTTTTACTATAAACTCGAATTTTTGTTGTACAATTCGAATAATCCTAGTGGGAAATGGAAGTCTTGGTGTGTTTACGTAATAAGAACCCCAAGCGATTTGAAGTGTAGAGCAGTGATATGTTGGGAAGGGAAGCAGTGCAGGTTAGTGAAGTGCAGTCCACTTAGTGCAATGCAGTGCATTGCAGTGCAGAGCAGTTTAGTGCACTGCAGTTTAGAGCAGTGCTGTTTAGTGCAGTGCAGTTTAGTGCAATGCAGTGCAGACGATCTACACTATACTGACATTTTACTGATTACGAGATGAGCTTCTACACAAAGTATTCACTTTTTGAGCGGACTCTACCCAGCGAGCAGCTAGGGAAAGTGGATGTCGCGTGAGAAAGAAAAGTTTGCATCGTTGCTTCGCAGATATCTGTTATTAAAGGAACTTGTCGAGTGACGAGCGCCCGAAGCTGCCGGCAAGCAGGGTCACTACCCACCCCCAACCGGCCGGTCCCGCCCCCGCCGCCCGCGCCGTCGTAAAGCGCCGTTGGGGCCCGCGCCGCCGCCGCCGCCGATAAAAAAGGAACAGCGCGCGGCAGGTCTCGTCGCGAGGCGCGCGCCAACTCGCCCCCGGGGACTGGTCGCCGCCGCCACCTCCCGGCTGCCCTTCGCCCCTCCCGTCTCGCCGATGGGCCCCCCCAAAGCCTCTTCTTCGCTCTAACTTGGCTGCGCATGTGAAGGACAGCAGGTGCTAAGCAACGAGATCGACCTGCTTGCGAGGCCAGCATTTTCAAACTGCACTTTCAAAACATGGAGAGGGAGAGGTGGCGCACATCATGAACTGATGACCCCGCAGTGCCTCTGACCGGGAGGTCCTAGCTTCGAGTCCCGGTGGCAGGATTTTCGACACGAGCTGGATAGCTAGGTCGAATTCAGGAATTCAGTTGGTGTATGGAGGAGAATTTTAGCGGTCCCGGCTGCCCTGATCGGTAGCTGTCCGTAGTTTGATGAACACTAGGCGAGTGCCAGAGCAGTACCCTAACAAACGGGCCATAGACAGTGCGCGGTCTTTCCTTCCTTGTCCTGTCCTGACCCCTTACTTACATACACATACACTAACATGCACTAGACTACGCAAGCCGGAAGCTTACAGCGTATTCCGGATGGGGCGGTGCCCCGCTGATGGAGATTTGTTTGGGGCGGTGTCCCGCTAGCCGACGGCAGGTCGGCGTCGGATCTCATTATCCAGTGGACAATCACCGCCACCTTCAAGAAAAATATACACTACACTAACGGGACTCATGACCATAGCAGTTGACGCGCCCGGAATCACAATCAATGACAACATGGTTTCATATATTTTCATTTATTTCAGTAAAATATTCAATACTATAGTTATTGTATTTTCTGCCGAGATCGTTGACGCAGTATTTCCGTAGCGACGTCGGACCGAAGGATCGCGGGTTCGGGTCCCGCCTCGGGCATGGTCGTGTTTGTGTTCGTCCTTTCATTCCTATCATCACCATATCATGTGGATGCTTTACATGTGTTATTTTCACAGTTACTACACCGTTAAACGCAATAATGATCGCGAATGACCTGAAAGTTAGTGCAACCTTAAATAACGGAAAAAAAAATCAATGTTTGACGGGGTCCCATTCGAAAGTTGGCAGCGGGTTAAGAGGCTGTTCCTCTTAATTCGTCGGGGGAACTTTCTCACGGCCCTTTACTAACCGTTTTAAGTAGCAATAGCTTCTTTCTACGACCACTTGTATTACGGAAATACGATGATTTATTTCATTGTAATACGAAAAAATGCAAATAATTTCAATAGGTACTTTTAAGAGCAACCGTATTTTGAAATTTATTATAACTTTGTGTTTTATTAGAAAAGCTTTTTATTTCTAAAAATATCCCAAATTGGTCTCGTCTTGGAAGATCAATCGCTAATCTATTCTCATTTGGAATTTAAACAAGATTTCGAAAGAATTCTCCGTTTCACTCCATTTTAATCCATTTGTTTGCAATGTTGCGATTTCGGTTTTTGATTGATTAATTAGTGATTCCGGGCGCGACAGCTAAGGTTGTTCGTCTCCTATATGTAGAAAATATTTTTCCCCTCAAGGAAGTGGCGGTGATCTTCCACCGCTGGATGTTGGGATCCGGCGCAGACCTACCTGTCGGCTAGGGGGGGGGGTTCCTCTACCTACCGACGAGGTATCTCCCACCAGCGGCGCACCGCTCCCGCCGACACATGCTCTAAACTCCCAACTGGTCTCCCGCCATGTGGGGGAGTGCAGTGCTTGTAAGTGTAGGTGTGTTTAAGTTGGTCAAGGAAGGGGAGAGAAAGATCGCGCGCTGATCTTTTGTTGGGGATGCTCCGGCATTCGCCTGGTATTGGTTGGAGAAACCATGGAAATATACCGATCAGGGAAATCTTCTTCATACACGAACTTAATTCGACTTAGGTATCTAGCTCGTGTCGAAAATACTGCCACCGTCGGTACTCGAACCTAGAACCTCCCGGATAGAGGTTAGGACTGCAAAAACATTATTTGATACCCCTTCTCCCGGTTGTGATTTCAAAGATAAATTAAAAATATATACTAGTATCACTGACCAGGCGAAAAATACCTGCATCATGATCTAAATGTTCTAAAATTATTTCTTCTTCTTCTTCTTCTTCTTCTTCTTCTTTTTCTTCTTCAGAATATTTAAGAAACCTCGTTGCAATGATGTAGGAAAATATTGCTTGATAACATTCTCCTTTAACATTTTAACCGACAGTTCTTCAGTCTTTATTTCTAAATACGTTTGGCATCTCATAACGTCGCGCTGCTGTGCCATAAGGCGCTATCACAAGTTCGCGGGCCGTAGTACTCATTTTAAGTACTTTTTCAGTGCCAATGAAATGTTGCTACTAAACGCGCATAAAAGTATCACTTATCTCACACTGGTGTGCAGTTTTGGAAAGGAGGTCATAAGATTTCCAAGCAAATGTGCAGAGAAGTTGTATTGATTGGTCAGGACTCGAAACAAATCAACAGATTTCGACACGGGTGATGGAAATTCTACTCTTATATTTTAGCAAAGAGCTTCACTTGTTTTCTGTACTTAAATTCAATGCATACAGAAGTCGCGTAATTTATGTTGGTATGTTAATTTCATTTGGGCTTCTTTTTTATAAATTATCAGGTTTTTGTTTCCACCAATCCCAGAGTTTGAAGGGATTTACTAAAACTTTTTGTATTTTTAATCGTTTTGGAAATTCTCGTTTTCTTTTGATTTTCCCTAAATTATTTTCTAAAATGAATTCCTTGAAAGTGAACTCTTGGAATACGAAACTACTGACTGTTCGTTTGTGTATCACATCAAATAACTGAAGACAGAAATAAAATATACTGCTAACTCACTAACAGAAAAATGTATTAATTCCTTATAGATTGATATTATTTACAATTTTATTTCAATTTATTCCCACAGTCTCTAATAATGCTTTTCATTTCCGATCTGTTAAATATGGTGACTATTGAAGTGAAATTTCGTTCCGTTTTTTAATTTCATTGCTTTATCATGGTTTACAGTCTTGCTTTTTGGGGATGCTAATATATTAGTCTAAATCTAACTTAAATTTAATACCTTCTGTCAATAAGAATGATTCTAGCAAACACTTTACTAACATTGAAAATAAACCTATAATAGAAAAACGAAGTACCCTTGAACATATAATTAATTCACTGTATCTTTCGAGAATGTCTGCGATTGAGCTAAGCTCTCTTGACTTATAAACCAAACTGGATATTTAGAGTTTGCCAGCCTAAACTTGCCCCGGCAATCACACGCGACTTGTTTGTACACGACGGTTGATCTCAAGTGTATTGTAGTGTTTCGCTAAGTTACATATTTTCAGAAAAGTCGTTGATGACGTGACCGTCAGTACATTTCTGTATTCATCATCCGCGCTTTCCCTGAATAGTCAGTTACTTATAAAATATCATAGTCGAGTCAAAAATCAAAATATAAAACAAAAATTGCTGTTTGAAGTAAATTCGTAAAGAGACATTTTTGCGTAGGTGACATATTTCTGAATACGTAAATATTTCTGAATACGAGTTACAAACATTGCATATATCAAGTAAAATAATGGACTGTCGAAAACCCATAATGACATAAAATGTTTGCATTACTATTCTCAACATATTTCTTTCTTCCACCTAGTCTGGGTCTTCTGGTATTTTGTAAAGTCACTTGTTACCTTTGCATTGGCATTGTTTAATTTTTGGAGCCTAACATCTAATGGGCGGCATCTAATAAGCGGTCCTTGGTACTAATCCATACTAAGTTTGTGTATTTTGAGTTAGGAATAGTTTTAATTCTCCTCCAAATCCGTGGCGTAACACCGAATGCACAGCCGAAAATTGAACATTTAAAGTAACCGAAATAGTACTTCCTGGTGCCAAGGCAATATGACTCCAAGGACGTAGCGAGAAAACGTTGTAAATGAACTCTAAGAAACCGCAGCGTTTCCTACAAGCTTTGTTGAAAAGCGACCCAAGACTAGTGGTTGGAAGTGAACGAAGATAGTATTTTTTGCCTAGCTTTTATAGTTTGTCAACGATTTAGTGCATTATTAAAGCCCGACTCTACAACGCTCTACGCCAAACAGTGAACGGGAGACGCGAGTCACATTAGGATTTAATACAAACACGTGAATACAACGGCAAGCAGGTGACGTACAATATTGTTCTTGATGTATTTAATGTTTGTAAACAGATCCTTACGCTTGCGTGTGCTGACAACATAAGTGTTATATTACAGGAACCAGGATCGTTTGTCACTATGATTTTACAACCGGTGCAAATTTCATCTAACAGCTCTGCCAAAAAATGCTAATAACTATTTTGAAGCCTTAACAACATTCAAATTTGCATTTTCATAAAACGTTTTAAGAAGACATTTCTACCATGGAATTTCAGTTGGCATTTACTGTATTTACTGAAATTACGAGTATACTGTACTTGGAAATATATTTTACCTTAAAATAATATAAATTTTATTTATTAATATAAGTCGGTTGATTTCATTATATCACGAATCCTACAATTGTGAGAAACATTAAATATCTCCAGCTTACATTACATTTGGCATGTCTAGTAAGGACAAAGCCTTGAAAAAAAATAATTATTACTCATGTAAATTACCGCAGACTGATTCTTTTCCCTCTATGCGTGGTTGAAAATGTATGCACCAACTCACAAGGAAACCTTCTAAAATGTCCTCCGTTTTTGCTGAATTTTGGGTATAATCAAGAAATGAACCGCGCGTGATGTTCCTTTTCATCTCAATTCGGTGATCCTGCCAACACTCAATTATTCTCGAAATTGTTATGGTTACGTATAGTGATTTAAATTGGACGAAAATTGCAACCGGGCTATGCGCGCGGCATAGGCGTCAGTGGCGGCAAAAGCAGCCACCGTGTCCAGAGGCAGGAGCGAGTCTCTGGTGGTGACGTTGTTTGGCATATATGTGGGGCGACAGGCGAAGGGGAGCAGTAGTGCTGTATTGAGATAGAGCTCCGTGTTAACGGTGCCTTTTAATGTGATTATGCCTGCGCTGACCGTGTCTCATTATATTGTTGATTATAATGGGATACTTTGGATTGTTCTGGGAAATCTGGCGACGACGATCGTACGTACATCTTCTGGTATACACGGTTGTGAGCACTGTATTGATACGATTTGGAATTTGGTTTGTAAGAAGTGAATAATAAACTTTTGTTGTTGATATGCTTGTTGGAATGTTTTTCTGGACATACCACAAATATTCTTTACCATTTCTTCCGCTTGTGGCAATGGCTTCGCCGAAAGCGTCGGCCACGGTGACGATGGACCTCCACGGGCCCGTGGGGACCGAGCACAATTCCCCCGCAGTGCGCTGCACGTCCCCCGTATTGGCACAGCGAGCGCATATTGTGGCGAACGGCGCGCTTGGGTCCATCGGGGCTGGACGCCCTTGCCTCGCGGACACCCTGAGGCCCAGGGGAACCACCAAGGGACCCCCTTGTGGCCCCCCCACCCCCTTCGACTCGCGGGGGCGAACCGAGCGCCGATTGGAAAGACAGCACCGCCCCGTTCCATCACTACGTCGTCCCAGCTCGTCAAGATAGCGTCGCAGTTTTCAAAAATACTGGAAATTAATCTCAAGAATTGTCGCTTATTTGTGACTAATTTGTTATGAAATACAACATTTTTCGCTGTTCAACCAATACCTGAAATGTCATTTTCTATATCGGATGCCTTTAATAAACGGCATGTAGATTTTTTTATATTTTCTCTGAAAAACGTATATTTTCTCTGAAACTCTTACATCAATTCAATTATTAAATCTTTACGATTTGAAATCTTTATACAAATAACTATTCATCTTAAAGCAAAGGAGCTCTTAAATAGTACGTTAATATTATCTGAACAGCGCGACATAACGGCATTAAAATAAAAATTCTTAAACTGGGACTTCAACTCGTAACGTGGTAATAAACGAGGACGAATGAAAGTATTATTAGTTTTCGTAATTTTGGACGAATTTCGTAAGTGCGTCAAGATATTAGTTAGCAATACGGATACTAAACCACTTTATACGTCACAAATTTCTTGCAATATGATAATGATTTTTCGTGTTTATACGTGAATGATGAAAATGAAGAAAATTTCAGATATTTACCTTTATTGGTAGTTTATCATTACTTTAAAAATGTGATAGTATCACTTGAGTAACGAAATTGTGTAAGAATTGAGATCTTAGTATCAATGTGTCTTCTTGTAGAACTACGGTGTATTAAAATAGCAATGTCTTCATTGATTTTTTTTTAAAAAAAGAAAAATTAGATACAATAACGATAATCCTTCTACTGTAAATTATAATAATCACTTTCAACATTACATATTTTTCTGCAACATCAAATTGCATTAAAAATACAATTTTAGTAAAACTTCCATATTTTCCCTGAAACATATTGATGTTGATACCCGTGCTATCAAGATTTATTGCTGGCCACGCCCCCCAACGACCCGACAGAGTGCGCTGAGACCGCGTCCGCGGCGACAGCTGCTGGCGCTGCTCGTTATTTCGCCCTCCTCGGCGCCGCTGGCGCGCGGGTGAAGGACCGCGCCACTCGATGGCGCCGCTAGCTGAATAGGTGTCTGCGGGCGCAAGCGGATGCACCGCGCCACGGAGGGGGCGGCCGAGCCGCGGGGCGACGCGGCGAGGGCGGTGGGGCGGCGTTGGGTGGCGGCGCAGGCGCCGGCGGGGGGCAGCCTGGTTCGGAGGGGTCGGAAGGGGGAGTAGGGTGCGACGTGGGTGATGCGAAGACGCAGGAGGATCATAGGACAGCGGGCGAGAACCATGGGAAGCGGCGGTAGCGCAGGTGGAGGGGGCGGGGGCGGCGGCGGCGGGGACCAACGGAATAATGAGGAGATAATATACAGGAAGAGATGACATTGAGGGGAGTTGCGAGATGGGTAGGGACGGGGAGGGGGCCGTCACGGGTGGGAGAAGATGTGGTAAATGGATGGAATAAAGGGTGTCAGGAGGACGAGGCAGGAGGATAGGTAGCGGCGGGCAGCGGCGGGCAGCAGCGGGGGTTGGCGGGCGCGGAGGGTATAAGCGGGGCCTACGGGAAGCCATCGAGGGGGGCAAAAGGGGCAGGGTCGACGGGGCAGCGGAATAGGAAGCAGGAAGATCGGCATGAGTTGGCGGCGATGGGCAGGGACCGCAAGAGGAGACCGGTGAGAGCAGGAAGGAGAGACGGTGGACGGGTAGGGGAGTAGCGGGGGCCGCGGGAGGCGGCATGGGCCCAAAGGGCAGATGGGGTGACGAAAGCAGAGCGAAGAGGAGAGGTGCAGCGGGGCGCGGGGGAGAGCGGCTGGGCCCGGTGGGGTGGGGATGACGGGGCCAGCGGGGTGGTTAGGGCCAGGGTGGGAGAGGCGCGGGTAAAGGATGCGACGGGGAGCGGCGGCATGGCGGGAAGCACGGCCGAGATCATGGCCGACGGCGATAAAGAGGCAGCTCAGATGAAGCGCCATGGTTGGGGTCGGCCCGGGTTGCATGGGTCCATTGCCCGCTGTAGACTGGTCATTGCCGCCCTGTAGTCCCGCTTAGCTGCTTCTTCACTTACCTATTACTAAACAGAAAGGAAGTCTACTTCGACTCAGATAACAATCTTCTTAAATCACTAATTTTCCCTGTTTTATGCTTAAATATAAGAATCATGAAGCGACTGGTATCAACGATAATTGCACCAACACTTACGGAGAGCGTGTTAGAAAAATCATTTTATGGCCCGTGATTCGGAGGAGCCAGGAAGCAGCAGACCCTCGCCTTACAGCAGCCGCCCCACTCCCCAGGCGGGCGAGCGCCTCGCGACGCCGATTTCCGCTCGGCCGCCGCCCGGCGCCGCCGCCCACCTGTCGCCGGTCCAGCGAGCAGCCCTCGCGACCCATCCGGCGCCGCCCCCGATCGGACACTCGGGGGCGCGCCGCCACCGCCACCGCCACCGCCGCCGCCGCCGGCTCGTTTAACGAGGGCATCAACTCCGGCGCCCGGCCCTAACGACCGCGCCGCTCTCCACGCCCACGCCCCGCGCGCGCCGAAACACGCGACTGGCCCACTGAGCGGCGCGTCGGGAACAGAAGCTGCGACACGGCAAGGCAGCCGTTTCTGCGAAGAGCGCGGCATTTCATGTGTGCCTCGTGCATGAATGGTCGCGCGTTCGAATCCCGCCCGCGGCATGAATGTTCGTGTGTGCTTCCGTATACCGTTACCGTTAAGCCTCAATGTAACTTACAGTGGTCGCTATATGACCTTGGTAGTTGAAAAATGACCTTACATTAGTAAAAAAAATACAAAAAGTGGCAGATGATAGCTCTATCTCTCTCCCTCTATTATATATAAAAGCAACAAATGTGGCAGATGATATACAAAATATGACATGATATGTCAAAGTTATCACATAATATTGCAAGAAGGCAACGGTCATTTTTAACTTCAAATTAAAAGTATAAACCTAATTTATCTGTTTAATCAACTTAACATTCTTTATGTAAAATACAACTATACCGTTCGCAAATTACTTTTTTTGTACTCTCGATTCTTTCAAAACTTGCTTCTTTCTTTCGTATGGAACCTTACTCGTGAAATAAAATGTTACATTTTAAACAAGTATCTCAATTATTATTACAATTGTAGCTATTTTATATCTACAGTGTTATTCTTAATAATATTTCAAAGTTCAATGAAAATTTGCTTAATGTACAACTTACAAAAAGACGGATTCTGGACATTGATATTGGCATGTGAAATAAGTAATGTTTAATACATATTTAAAAAGTGATTTTCAACTGTCTTGTTACCGTGAAAAAAGTACTTCACTCATGAAAATATAACAATGGAAACAGATGTATTCAAAAGTAACGCTTCTGCATTCACAGCCATATATAATATAGTTATATCAAAACCTTATCAAATATAAAATTACAAAGGTTTTTCAAATATTATATACTTTATACTTGGTCAAGATTGAACTTTTTTGCCTTGACGTAATTTCTTAGCAAGACAATTCAGTCTTGGACTTGAAAAAACACGCACTTTGCGCATTTAATATGATAATAAACTGTTTAGTTTTTAGCAATATACTAAGAACGCGGGAGGGAGCAATGGAATAATGTAACATTTGCAACTATTCCTGAAAAATGGTAGAAAACTTTTATCTTTAACTTTTTTGTTCTAATACATTAAATAATGCTATGTACATTTTTTAATATTAGTCGGTGATAATTTTGTCGGTACAAAAAGGAACACTGCAGATCATGGAATCTACCGTGGGTTTAGGTTTTAGATGAATGGAGCATCAACTGAACATATAAAAGCCTATTGGTAGTATTATAAACAATCATTTTAGCGTGAATCCTTTCTGACACGCGGAAGAACACGGGAAGACAATATATTCAGTCTACTTTCTGATAGCGTGTAGAGTTGTCCCGATCAGCACGTTTAGAAAACATTGCAAAATCCGAAATATCCAATTCGAAACACTAAGAGGAAGAAATAAGGTATTCCACGCATTCCTACTACTTTATTTCAACATATCGCTAAAAATAAGCATAAATGTCTCTTTTTTTGAACACTTCCATAGTGCGCGGTTAATTCAGTATTGCTCGACAAGATAGTGAGATATGCCTTAGATCTCGGAGGTATTATCATACCTAAACCTTATTAACTTTCCCCCTCCAGGCATATTTAAAAGTTGGAATTTAAACAGGACGCATTATTTTGATTTGTAAAATGACATCATGGTGGGCATTTGTAAGCAATCATTCATCGTAGTCATGCAGGGTCGCTAACACATGTATTGAAATTGATGTACTCGTACATGATTGATGTGTAAATAAACAAATTTGTGGCTTCGATATTATAATTATCAATTGAAAATAGTTTTATTGACTTCGAAATAATAATAATAATAATAATAACAATAACAATAACAATAACAATAACAATAACAATAACAATAATAATAATAATAATAATAATAATAATAATAATAATAATAATAATAATATAGGAAATACAATTTTGACAATTTATGCAAATTGTGTGTTCAAGAACACTGGTAGTCAATCCTGACACGGATTAGTAATCAAGTAAAAAACATGAATTTTCAAAAACTGTAAATGATCCAAGATAAATTTGATTAGGATTATTTACAGAACGAAATAAATCAGTAGTACCATGGTGAATTAATTGACATTTACAGACAAAACAAGCTTAGCCCCGATCAAGTACGGAAGAGAACACATTAACCTCTTGCAAGGAAATGCATATGATATTCATAATTTCATATAATGTTTTGTAAGACCTGATACTCGAGTTGTGTAATAGGGATGTTCATCTGAAACATCGCCGCGAGCATTCAAAATATTCATTAAATTGTAAACAATTTTTATTAGTTTATTCGAAGTTCAAATATCAATATCTGAGCTTTAGAGTTCAGCAGTAAATATCAAAGGCAAAGATAAGTAGTAAATATTAGCTGGTATACAGTAATTGAACAGAACATGAACTTTGTTAAGATTATAACAATTTAAAATTATCGGAAATGCACATCAAGAAAGAAGAGTTTCCCTTCTGAATTTTTCGACGTCAATACCTCGGAACCATCGGCTTAGTTCAAGATTTTTTAGTCACCATTCAATAAGAATCGCATCAACGAAAGACAAAAATTCTCAGGAAAAATGTTAATATTAACTTAATGGGAATTTTCAAAAAACACTTCTTATTAAATGATACTCGAGAAAGTTTCTTTCAAGGATGAATAAACTTAATTTGGAAAACCAGGTCTTAAATTTAAACCGATTTAAAATTATAAGAAAAATCATGAATATTTCTTTAAGAATATCACTTAAATGTTTAAATTACCAATAATACAATGAGACAAACAAAAAGGATTTGTATTTGGAAAGTTGATAGTATGCATTACTGGTATGTAGAATTAATTTTTCTTCGTTTCAATAAATGTTGTTCATGTTATTACTGAATGGTTAAGTTTTCAATAAAACCGAATTCCGCATCCCGATACTAAGTAGAAATATATTTCCAAAATCTACTGATTTCGTGTGGACAGTCCGCCCATCTATGCAATAGTAATAAATCATTGCAATAGTAATAAATTGGAATGAACGGTTTTTGCCGCTCATTCTGGAGCATAAATATAAATACTAGAAACACAATTTGAGAAATGTAATAAGTGAAAGATATATTGTGATAGCGTGCCTAAACATAAGCACTAATATGTAAATGATTACAAGTAATAATAAATAAAATAAAAAGCTTCAATGGAAGTTTGAATAAGTATTATACACGCGTACCATTTATATTTGAAATTTAGTAAAACCATTTTAATTCGTTCGTTTTTCATTCACTTGATCGCCTATTGCTCAAAGCACCACGCCTTTACAGTAATATTGACTTAAAAAAACAGATTTCTTAGAATTTATAAAATGTCATTTACATCGTTCTGATTTTCACCTATTCAAATCAGCAGGTTGTTCCACTCAGATAAAACAAGTGCCTATAGATTGTTTCGCTTCGCATAAACACTCCACCAACAAGATCGAAATTTGATGTCAAATATTATTTAACCGTTTTTTTCTGTAACCGCCTAACTACATTAGAAGAAAACAGAGATCAATTTAAAAAAATACATTTTTAGAATATCATTCTATACTATGTTGTTTTCTTGTCCCACAACTACACGTTTTTTATTCGAAAATTGCAATAATTTCAATAAATTTACACCAAGAAATATTATACGTCTACTCTCCCTCAATATCTATTACTTCTTCCTTGTTAATATACTACATGATTCTTACAAACATTAGTGATGGGTGTTACTGGATTAGAATATATTGAAATAACGATCCAGAATTTTGAAAGATGTAAGGTTCGAAACCCCAAAAAATAATTAAAAAACAAACATATAAGCACTGACTAGCTTAAAAGTAATAATTAGTTATGGTAAATTAAGTCATGAATTAAACTTCAGAATAGATAGAAGAAAAGGAATTCCGAGTTGAAATTGTTAGAAGATCAAAAGCTAACGTCGAATTCTCACATCGGGCGACTTCTGCGAAATGCAACTAGTGATTCACGAGTGCTGCGCGGGAAGCCTATACACCGAATTGGAGGGAAGCGGTTCGCTCGATTGCCGACAGATGGGGCAGGAGGAGCGCGATCTTCCTGGAGCGCCGCTAGGGGGCACGCGCGCATGGCCTTCAGACATATCACAGACGTTCTATTGGAAAATGATCACGTAATAACTTTTTTTAAATATTTCATTTCATACGAAGGATTGTCTTTATAAGATTCATATAAAAATGTTCAGTTATCGACATTTATACCAAAAATTATTCAAATTTGGACAAACGAAAATTAACAAACATAGCGACGTATTTTTACTATGATTTATTCGTAGAAAGAAGTGCAAGCAGCGTAGGGAACGTAAAGGTGTTGCATTTTATAAGGCTAACAAATGTAAAAAATATTGAGACTTTGATAATGCCCTAAGCCTCAATAATGGTAGGGATATATATTCCGGATTTCAGAAAGGTTGAATAATGCTTGGAGATTGCACACTACGATCAGTTTCATAAAAGAAGGCAAACATTCAATTTTTTAATATTAATTACTTTTATTGGGAAAACCAATAATCACAAACTTAAAATAATATTAAAAGCAGTCACACAAATTAATAAGTAGTATTATAGGCAAAACGTGTATTATATTAATGAATGTAGCCCAATTCGGTCCACTTCCTGCATATTGTATACTAACTACTCATTTGCTCACCGGTGTCTTTCATGGTACGTCATGGCAGTCTTTGCATGGATGCAAATACTCAAAATATTTGCCAGTCACTAGAACTGGAACACCAAAGTTTTAAAACTGACATGGACAACTGAGGGAAGGAGGTTTCTATCGCAATGTAATACTAAATGAGTCTCCTCAATTTTCTTTGCTATTTTACGTCCATTTTACTACTGATGGCTCGAGCTCGTTAAATGGCAGCTGGAGATACGAATTTTTTTTAAACATTGTCGTCAAGGCTCTTTGCAGTTTCTATAAATGAAGAATTTCAATGTGGATTAGACAGCAGTTCTCAATCCCAAGTAGACTTGAGTGTTTGGTCAAGAGATTTTTATCTAGGACTAACATTTGAACTTTTTTTTACTTTGCTGAAGGTGAAATCTCGGACTCTCCGTCATTAGACGCTGCTATCGATGAAGATGAGTATTCCATTACAGTTGAACTGGAATTATCATCTCTCTATTCTCTTACTGATTCCACCAATAGCTTTTTGATGTTATTTTCTTATGATTAATTTTTTTCTTCTTTTGGGAACTCAGTTCTGATTTTCGAAGTGAGAACATTGTCTACTCTACTCATTAACGAACTCATGCGAACTCACCTTCTTGTTATACGCCAGGAATGTCTATCTCATTTATTGGTAAGTGTCAAATAACTCGACGAGATGACATTTCCAAATCTGCTGTTTCGTATTTGCTTTATCTGTGATTCTCGATTTCTCTTCACGCAGGTTTTGGTATTCTTTGTACAGCTTTGTATATCAGCACGGATATTCTCCTCCGTTTTAACAGCATTATTTGCTTTCCTCGGTTTAATACTGGTACCTGCTTTCCTTGGTTTAATATTGGTAGATTTAGAAGCTTCCGAGAGTCTATTTTTCACGTCTTTTTGATGGTAAATAAAATTGAAAGTACTTGTTCTTTCGAAGGGAGCCGAGCTCCTAAAAATCATTACTAGACACCTTTTCTAGCAGACAATATTCCTCTTTTGTTTCCCATTTTATAATTCAATTGCGTGCAAAAGATGAAAGAAATAAATGAGAAGCCCATTAGTATAAAGAACTTCAATACTAGAAATTTCACTACTTTGAGACAAAAGTGATCAATGTATGCAACCCCAAAATATTATCCAATCGTCTTGAAAATTGATATGTCTTTTTCATAGCTGAGACACAGGGCGTAAACAGACTCTTGTTGAAATGACAATAACATCGTAGAAAAAATTAAACAGGAGGGCATGTAGAAAAGTTCAAAGGAAGCAGTATTTGTCAATGAATTCTCGATCCAAGAGCTCGGAGTTAGGAATTAGACAATTGACAAAAATGCTTCTGTATCCCTAGGAGGTAACAATACCAACGGGCATACGAAAGTATGACTAAGTACTTAGACTAAAGTAAGTCTAAGACGAATAAGACAAAACTTTATCTCGTATAACTGCAGTAGAAGTCGAAAAAGAGCGTCATATTTTAGCACAAAGGTACTACAAAATGTGAGATACTTGCCACGTTAAAATGTATTATTTATTTTGATTCAACACTCAATTATGTTATAGGTTATGTATGTTAATATATGCTACGAAAGTACTCTAACTATCCACGCCCATTGAAAACGTTCCCTTGACCAGTTACGTCCTCGAAAACTCATTCCATTGCCGTCAAATTCAGCGCAGGGGTCTGCACCTTTCAACGAACTCTTCAAGCAGTGGTGTAAGCATTTACCTGGAATTTGTGTGTGAGAGTGAGAGAACGACATCCACGAACAAACATTCAGAGTAGTCGATTACGGGACGCTCCACAAACTCGCTGACGTTTAACACACGAAACTCTAGCAGCTGCATCGCACCGAAGCCACAATCTTCCCTTCCAGCTAATTGAACTCTCGACAGACCCGTTACCTTAACATCACAGTAAATATTCTGACCCTCCAATAAAAAGGTTGTTTCAGGATAAACGTTACAAGGGGTCAATTGAATACTGATGTTTCCGGGAACGTCAATTGCTGCGATCAATAGACTCTTTTTTTTGTGTTTGGGGCAGGGACAATGAGATGATGATGATGATGATGATGATGATAGTGAAGGGGGCGGCATTACACAAACATAGACATACACAAATTCACCCATCCCTGAGGCGGGACTCGAACCCGCGGTCTTCTGGCTCGAGATCGCTACGACACTACTGACCTAACTATCTCGGTCATCTTGACAGGCCATTAGCCCCTTTAGAGAAGATAATCTTTTTTATTCCTCGAGGCAGGTGTTCCCCCACTTGGTGGTGAGAACCGGCGACGAGCTACGTGTCGCTTTCCGGCGGATCACCTCTCCAGGTTCCTCCCACCAGCGGCGTACGAACAAGCTCTAAGCTCCCGACGGATGTGGGAGTGTAGGTCAGGAAGGACTGTCAAATTACAACGAAGGGGAAGGAAAAATCGCGCGCAGCTCGGCATTCGAGACACCGCGGATAACCACCATACCAGCCGGTCGCTAGAATTCTCCTCCAGACTGCCACGGAATTTGACCTCCCCTCTGAGAGATGCCTGAGTTAAGACTGTCGATGCAGGCGATATTTCGATTTTGAGACAATTTTTATGTCACGACATAAATTTTCTCAACATCATTTCATATTATAACATTACAAAGGTTACAGAAAGAAAGATGTTTTTATTGAGTGTTCGGACTCAGACCGTGAGACCTGCTCTTAACCACAGACTTAAATTTTCTCTTTGTGTTTGGGATGTGACTGGGAGTGCGGAAAGAGTAAATTCATTAATAATCTAAAACGTTATAAAAAGGACATCTCCGTCTCTGGGTGGATACATTTCATCCATTTTGCTTAAAAATTTTTGTAAGTTACAAGAATTTGAATTCGAACAATTTTCTTGAAATTTTAAAGTGATCCGTTTTGTTATATTTTTTAACATCCCGTGCGCGAAATGTGGATTCCTGATCCTGTTTTTCGTGTGCAGAACAAATAATGTTTTTCACAGTGGGCGAAACATCGCGAACCGTGTGCAAAATATCTCAAACGATTCGCAATTGCCTTTTGTCTCCACGACGAATAGTGTTGTGACACTGACTGAAATCCATTTACTTCTTTCGAATAAGGTATATCTATTTATTTGATATTTAAGTTATATTCCTTGACGCATTGCATTTCGCTCAAGGTGAGTTAAAAAATAGTAAACACAACACGGGGGCGAGGCGATTCCCGCACTCGTCTCCTTGTCGTTCTCTCTACGCTCGGACATCAAACTCGGCTCTTGAATCGTGAATCACCTGTTTCGCTCTCTTGTTAGGTAAACTACTATTAATTGTATGACTTCTGCGTGCGGCTGGCCGACTGTCCTACCCTGGCTGCGCTGGTGAAAGCTGACGGTCAGAACGGAGAGTCGGTTTCCTCGCAATAACTCGGAACCGGCGCGGAGCAAGCAGCAAGGCGGCGCTCGTAGCCTCAAGCGACGCAAGGTCCTTCTGCCCGCCCCGCCCCGCAACGCCCCGCCCCGCAACGCCCCGCCCCGCAACGCCCCGCCCCGCAACGCCCCGCCCCGCAACGCCCCTCCCCGCCCCTCCCCTCCCCGCACCGCCCGCCCCGCCCGGCCTCAAGGCACAACACAATGACGCAGATGAAACATTTCCTTTTCATTTTTATCCGCGACTGCTTCCGCATTAATTGCGGAGGTTCAAAAGGTTGCTGCTGCTGCCGCTGCTGTGTGTTTTCCAACGCCGCGGCGTTTTAATCACTTTCGATATTAAAACTGCATGAAAAAGCTTTGTAGCCGGCGACTCGCGCTCACTCGTCGTAATCACCCGCGGCCGCTTCGCTTTTCTTTCCGGCGGCCGCGGGCGCCGCGTGTGTGGGGGTGGGCGAGGGAGGGGGAGGGGTGGCTCCAATCCCTCCGGGCGACGTCATGCCCCCCGCTCCCCCTCCGCCCCTCCCTCGGCGCTTGTGATTTCGCTTTCGTTTCGCGCTTCAAGCCGTTTCAAATGACGCTCCGAGTTCGGCTAATAAAATGTTTCTGTTTCAGTTTTCGTGATGACGCGAAAACGTCTTTTAAACGATTGCATTAGAGATTCTCTCAGAGTCAACAACGAAACTTTTTTTTTAAATTTAAGGTATCATCAACAGCTGGGACATTAGCGACTACTATAAATTAACGATATGGTTAACGGTATGATTTGATATGGTGCTGGACGAACACAAATACAACCATGCCTGGGATGGAACTCGAATCCGCGATCCTTCGGTCTAAGATCACTACGGCACAACTGCCTTACGATGAAATGTTTTTGTAGTTCGCAAATATTTAATTTTATTTAATGGCGCAGGTGTTGGAACGCGGAGAAGCAAATATATAGTCGGAAATTAGAACATCGTTCTAATTTCATCGGGAGGAGCTTCACAAAGCTAACATTCAAGGAATCAAGTGGTCGCGATCGTTCAACCTCGGCCTTTGATGACTGGAAGAATGTGGAATGGTCCGATGAACCATCGCTTACATTGTTTCCTACAAACAGTTGGGTTTTTGTAATTCGAATTTCAAAACAATTTTACGATCCTGCTTCCTTCAGTCAAGCACAAGAAGGTTCTGTTATGATTTGGGCGGCTGTATCGTGGTTTGCAGGTGATCCTATCAATTCCCCTCACATCCGGATAACTGTGATTCAACAATTAAGCGCTTACAATGTCAACCATATTGATGCCTAACTCCCATTTTTCAAGATGATAATGTTCCCATACGCACAGAGAAAATGGTTCAGGCATCGTTTGCGGAGCATGAGAAAATCGTCAAACATAATCTCTGGCAAGCCATCGCAGGAGCTCAATATAATTGAACAGTTATGGGACGTTTAAGAGCAGAGAGTTAGGAGCAGACTCCCAGCTCCAAGATCGTTGAAGCAACTGGCGAATGTTTTAGCACAAGAATGAGAGAATATTGCGTTGGAAACTTCCGCTCTTAGTGATAAGGCCAGGATAATGGCAACGCCTTCTAAATCGATCTATGTAGGTGGCGTTGATTAGTTACCATACCCAAAGGCATTTTTTTTTGCTTCTTACGCTATAATTTTCTTTCATGACCTTGGCAACACTGATGTTGACATCTTTAAGTGAACAATTGAATTACCAAGTAAATCGCGCTTTGCAGTAATTTCTATTTAGAGCCGAATTATTATTGTATTTAAAAAAATAAATTTGTGTATTCCTAAGAACTGGATTGCCTCGGGCCTTATTGTACTTGAATTTCAAGCGAATATGGAGAATACAAAACAGTGAGTAATGCTAGAGAATGAATGAAAGTTATGTTCGACTTTGTACTTTTACGTTCTTACATAAGTGTGCAAATACCGTTTTCAAATTAATGTGACTCAAAACTTATTCAAATTAACTAACACTTTATTCACATAAACATACAAACAGTCATCTTTTAATGTTAGATTCGCATGCAACGCTAGATTAGCATACAAAACGATTAATAGAGCATTTGTAGAAGTAGAAGTGAACACAAATTGGACTGAGTTTGTGAAATTAGAGGAGAAAAATATGGAAGTGTAAAGGAAATCCGGGGAAGAATCAAATGTAGTTGTAAAAGATGTTGCGTTAAAATTTTCGGAACTAATTTGGAATGATCTGTATTTTTGCATTTAGCATTTGTGCTAATGCAAATGTGCTACGAGCAGTTTTGTGCATATTACTACGAAAGCGTAAAAATGTAGCTGTATTAAAATTTAACTATTAGCATCATCAAAACCTCCAAGCATTTGTTACGGCTATTAAAATTTTGAAATTGCAATAAGACGCGTTCTTATCCCGTATGGAGGTAACACACAAGGCCATTGGGCGTTGGCATCTTTCGAACGTGAGTGTAACATAATCAACTACTACGATTCATAGGTAAGTTCAGTGCCAGAAACTGATTCATGAGTATTCGGAAACATGATTTATTTTTATACCGTCTGTACTGTGCTGACTTGTTAGTCACGTATTGACGTATGGCCGATCGAAAGGACGTCCCATGCTTCAGGAACAATAACAATTTTGTAGTAGATGATAAAAAGTTGTAATCTACTTAGTTGATTGTAGATATTTGTCACTTAAAATTGAGATTTCTGATCTCTAGACGTCCAAATGATGAAATCCCATTATATTTTCAACCGAATTATTTCCGTGGCAGTTCGCTAGTACAGTTTACAGCATGTTTCCAAAAGCTGATATCGAGAAGCCACAGCCGAATTCATTACTGCGTGCCTGAAAAGGCAAATCATCCACAATATCATTCCAATTGTTGTTGTTTGATAAATCACTTACACGAGCACGTTTAATCATGTCTTGTATAATTTTAATTGTTTTATGTAGATTCATCAAAATGCAAAATACTGTCCTTACGGAATTTACGGTCACTTGTGTAAGATTTGGTACTCAAAGACAACGGGATGGAACTCGTCTTATCTTGCAGCATTAATATGAATTTGTATGATGTGATAAGAAATCATGAAAAAAATCTCACTATCAATAAAATAGATTTGGAGAAGTAATAAAATGAAAATATCTGCGGGGACCGGAGGTCAATGATATGTATCTCAAGATTAAAAGATATTACGATTTAGCTGGCGTTTCAGATAGTGTGGAATTAAGGTTGATGTTCCATCTTAGTTTCCGCCTTCATTTCCATTGACAAATTCTCCTCCCACTTTAAATTTCCCATATAATTTCTTTCTCTGCACGTGTCAGCTTCCTATTATTTTATCTCAACACTTCCTGCAACCTCTGACACAAAGTAAGTGCCGTTTCCACACCCTACAGACCTTCGCAACCCCCTTCTCTTCTCTTTCCCCTCATCGCGGTCCCCTGCGCCTCTTGGAGATCCATCGCACCCGCCTTCCTCCTGCGCCTCCGCCTGTTGGTTGGCTGAAGACGTCGGGCAGCCCGCATGCGCCCGCGGCCTATACACAGGCCTTCTGTGCCTCCATCTCCCCCTCCAGTGCTGTGTCTCTGAGAGCGTTCCCCAAGGCGTCTGCAAAAGTCTCGGTTTGTCAGCTGCCCCCACCCTGGTATCGCGCCGCCTCTTCTCGTATTAAAAGCAAAGAAACCTAGCGCCAGATTAGAAAAGTCCTGGAGGCTCTTGTAGACAGTTCCGAAATGTCGTGTCCCTTGCAACACACTGTCTTTTCCAAAGATCTTGGGAAAGTTTGGGTAAAACACTGGGAGCCATCTGCTTTGTCGGGCAGGTAACACACTCACGACGCAGCCCTGTTGAAATCCCTCTCATTCGCGACAAAGTTGGGGGCGTTAATGGCGTAGGGAGTATGGAATATGGGAGGGAGGGAGAGAGATAGTACTTGCGTAAAAGAGAGAATCCGTGGCAACGATTCCTGAGAGGAAGGATAAGAAAGTCGCCGGCTGAGGCATCAGAGGACAGGGCATGCACCATCACGTGCAGGGCCGGGCAGAAGAAGCAGCTGTGGGGACAGTGGACAGGGCTGAGGTCTGGACACGGAAGCGAGTGCAGGTGAGGACGCGTACAGCAGCGAGCGTGGGAGCACGGGTAGGAGAGGAAAAGCGGCAGCAAAGAGTTCTATCGTCCCCCTTTTTTTAAATTCACATGGAATGTCCTTCTTTTTGGGCGCTTTTAGGGCGCTAGGCGGACAGAAGCGAGGGAGGGAGCGCGGGAGATAGGGCGCTAGGGAGGACGGACGGAGCGCGAGAGGGAGCGGGGTGGGAGCACTGGAAGGTGGGTGGGTGGGAGAGCGAGTGGAAGAGTGGGCGGGAGTGCGTGAAAGGGCGCCGACAGTTGCGCGGGAGGAAGGTCGAATTGGAGTGCGTGTAGGAGCAGGAGGGTGCGCCGGAGAGGGCGTTGGAAGAAGCGTTGGAGGGCGCGTGGGCTGGAGGTTGGGTGGGAGCAGGAAGGAACGTGGGCGGGAGTGTGGGGTGGGAGCAGTATGCAGCGTTGGAGGCAGCGAGAGCTGGAGGGCGGGTGCACAAGCGCGGGCGGGAGAAGGATTTTGCGAGCCACGTCGCTTCGAGAGCCTCGGCGGGAGCGCGGTGGGTGCGGTCGGGGAGGTAAGCAAGGGGTGGGCGAGGGCGGCGGAGGCGTCGTGTTGCCGCCTCGCGCCGGGAAGGAGGCAATTTCCTTATTACTCCGCCAGCGCTGATGGTGTTAACCTGCAGTTTGACGGCGCCGCTCTCGCGCTTGTCTCCTACGCCGCGCGCCCAGTCAATACCTCTCACGTTGCATTGCGGCCCCTCGCTCATCTGCGCGCAGGGCAGATCAATACGATTTGTAAGAGGTTAATGCATGAATGGGAGAAAATATTTATTAAAATATAAGCCAATACGGATGTAAGTACACTTTGAATAGAGAGTCATGATGGTTTTGAAGGTATTGAAAGTCGATTGCCAATATTATCCGACGCTTTGGTAAGACAATTTCGATGTCCTTTTATTTTACTGAGTTTTCGACAAAGATAAATTTAATGCCTGAATTGCTTTCTTTTTTTTGCGAATTTCGCTTATGGCCGAGGGCTGAGTCCATATTGAATTTAGCGTTATGCGAATAAGATAAAGACATTACGATTTTCGTTTTAAAACTTTTGACCCACTTAGCACTTGTTAGAACTATAAGTCGACTGTATTATTGGGATCGTATTCATTAGGGCTAAGCTGGAGCTTTACGATAACTCAAAAGGTAATTGGTTGGAATATGATTTGCAATATCCTTCTACATTGTAGACCCAAATATGCCTAAACAAATAACATTTATTTACTTGAACGCACTCACACCTATAGACACACACAACAATGGTTTGAAGAACTCTACAGACTTGCGGCCTTGTAGAGTATATCCGCGTGAGAGACAGACAACAAAGTTGATTGATCGTCAACTTCTAAAGCTGTTGGTCCGGTGAGTGCAATGCATGTTTTCCCTCGGGAGGTGGCGGAGGTATTCTTCCGCTGTATTTAGAGATACAGCGACGCCGACCTATCGAAGCCTAATGGGGTTTTCTCCAACCAGGTATCTCCCACCAGAGGGAAACCGCCACAGCCGGAACAAGCTCTTAGCTCCCGACCGGTCTCCCGCCATGTGTGATAGTACAGTGCATGTTAGTGTAAGTGTGTAAATAAGGGTGAGGATAGGGCAAGGAAGAGGTAGGAAATATTGCGCGTGGTCCATTGCCCGTTTGTTAGGGTACTGATAGGGCGTTCGCCTGTTGTTGGTCGCGGAAAATTATCAACGAAGGCAGATTGCCGCTAGACTTGACCTCCAGACAGTGCATGGATTAAACCTAGCTGACAGGACAGTGTCGAAAATCCTACCATCTTCGGGACTCAAACCATAGGACCTCCCGGTAGGAGGCACTGCAGTGACATTAGTTGATACCTTGAACCATCTCTCCCAGTAACAGAGGTTATGATGACGCCCACGTAAGGCAGGTTATACGTTTTTGTAGGAGTCGTTAATGCGTGCACTCGCACGTATTAGGTGAGACTAACGAGGCACGCTTCGATTGACGTGAACAACGCGAACAGTTCGCAGCATGACTTTTGGGCCACGGGGAACCAGTGAAGTCTTAACTGGTTACGTTCAAGTTATATTCATCACAGTTTGATTTGTTGCAATTGCTGCACACTTTGACATGCAATTTGCACGTTAGGGTGCAAATAAAATACCATTTTCACATTATGAACTCTGAGTGTTCCACTGGAATTTAAATGAAGGGTACTCGTGCACGATTAACGACATACGGAAGAACTAATGCTAAAATTGGGGACCTAGTTTAAAAGGTTGCAGAGCACTTCTAGAAGGAATTTACACCTCTCTTGAGTGATCATGGAGGACCTCCGAAAACGCACCGTCCACGTGTGTGTTCTCGGGAGAGGCGCAAGGGGCCCACGCAAAGGGCAGATAGGGTGACTCCCATACCCTGCGACACACTTGTGGGCTGGTAGCTCGTTTCCAACATCGAAAGATAAGGGGCCTTTGCATCGAGATAAAATAAAGCTTACATACAAGTATGAAATGAGTGGGTGAAAACCAGAACGGAATAAGTGTCAACACAGTAAATTCTGAGAAAAACGTGTTTATTTCAGACTATATTACAGTGGAAATATATTTTTGTGGTTTTAATGAACAATTGATATGCTGTGATTTTAATGACGAAACAAGGCATCACGTCTTTACAGTGACATTGACTTAAATAAACAGATTTATGAGAATTTATAAAATTGCACTTATACCGCTCTGGAATTCTCCCATTCCAATTTGTGCTAAGGTGTCCTCGCAAGAATTTCAGTCATCTCTCTAATTACAGTATAAGATACGTAATACTTTGTTTTTGCCTGGGAGCAACCATTGTTCACTAGTGTTTACACTAGTATTGCCAACCGACCGCCAGTTGGGATGATAGTCCACTAATGTCGTCAATTGTCCTCTCGTCATCCTTTATGTTTTAAATGTCCTCCTTTTAGTTAATTTTTAACATTTGTTGTCAATTTTTTATCCAATGCCTAACACCTGTTAGGTTTCATCATTTATTGAATAATTTACCAGTAGAAAATAAAATATGAATATCCTTTTTCTGAACGTTGACACACGCATGCATGATAGCGTCTGAATAGCAACTAAAATAAAATTGAGACGTTCAGACCATTGTCTGCATTTGTGAACAAATATTTTCACTTGAATCGCAAATGGAGAGAAGAAAACAATAGATCGGACGTTAGTTTAAATTAAATATTTATAAAAAGAAATGTGTTGAGTCGTTTTTAATGTCATTTTTTCAACTTATCGAATGTCCCCACTTTTATATAAATATTGTTGGCAACCCACTGTCATCTTACACTGTCAACTTTCCCAATTATGAAATAATAGAAAACAACACTTCAATTTAAACGTGAACTTTTCCATTTTCCAGGTCAATGATTTCCTGAGACGTGATACGACAGTGGAACGTTCGTTTGTTTGTTTCAGAGAAGCCTATTAGATTATACCAATCTCGACCTGCAAGGGGACTCACCTAAAACAAGCACTCCGTAGGTGATTACAAGCACCCCTGATGTTATAGCAATTTGAAATGTGTTCGATTTGAAATTTAAACGTCCCCCCCCCCGCTATCAGAAGATGGGGGTGCTCACTCTCATCAATAGATAAGATTCTTAAAAAAACAACATGTTTTTTCACCCCTTGGTGCAATTTCACCAGAAATGCGAAAAATTGTATTTTCTAGACTACAGCGCCATCTACTGGAAAACAAAAAAATTGTTTCATGTAAAAACTACGTATTTTTTGCGGAGAATCCGAACCGCTATAAAAAACAGCGGTTCACATTTGAAATTCGCAAGTTGCCCCACCCCCCAACCCAATGTGTCAAATTACTGCTCCGAACGCCCATGTCGAAGATGTTGAGGGACCTTACGCCTTACAACTCTGCAACTGACCGGGATCAAAGGCCCAGGGCTCGTGTGCGGAAATAGGTTTCGATTTGGCAGCAGATTCCGGGAAAACCCTCGCGGTCTTCAGCGTCGTTATATGTCCATTGTTGTATGCGAAAGTATCTATAAGGAGATAAATTGTAGATATTTCCGAAGAACAAAGAAAGTCTCGTTCAATTTAAAACTTGTCTTATGCGTTTCTCTCTCTTCTTGGAAGCGAATTGTGAAGTAGAGTAGAACACTATTATACTAACTTTCGACACTAGGTAGACAGAAGAGTTCAGCCGCTGACTGGAGGAGAATTCTAGCGGCCGGCTGCTCTGATCGGTGGTTTTCCGT
This sequence comes from Gryllus longicercus, assembly GCA_038098605.1. NCBI lineage: Eukaryota > Metazoa > Arthropoda > Insecta > Orthoptera > Gryllidae > Gryllus > Gryllus longicercus. The sequence continues at coordinate 358,858 of JAZDUA010000765.1, read as the reverse complement.
GGTTTCTCCGATCAACACCACGCCAAAAGCGGAAAAGTATCATAACAAACGGGCCAGAGACCACGCGGGATCTTTTGAACTCGCAGTCATATTTGTTACACACGAATACTTGAATATTCCTTTTGTATTATATATTATACGTCCTTCATATTATTTAATAAAAAATTATAAAAACCATGCACGTATTCTTTTGAAAATTTAGATGGTGTATCGCAGGCTACATGTAACGTACCACATTAAATTAAAACATCGGGTTTCAAATTAAAGGGTCCCGACAGCCTTGTATATTGAACAATATAAATTTTGGAGAAATTCGGCTGAACGATTTAGCCGCTAGCGTGTTCACAGACGGACAAACAAACAGTCAAAAGGACGGACAGACGGTCGGACAGAAAACTCACAGTTTTTTCACGCAGCATTAATAACTTTCTACTCCTTGGTGAGAAAATAAAAACGTACAATTTTTTGCAGAAAAACTCTTATTACAGGCCTTTGGTAACAAAAACGTTGATACGTCCAGTTCCTATATTTAGAAAAAATCTAACCAGTAGTGTAGCCAGAATTCCTGTTGCCAGGTTTATTGATACCGATAAATCTAATGACAGCAAAACGCCGACGTGCAAAGCAAACTCACATCAGATGAATGCTTTCCGAGATAGACGAGAAACAAAACGGATCCTCGACTGATCGAGTACACAATAGCCCCCCCCATTACGTGACAAAATTGAAAAATAGTTAATTTCGACGCAACCTTCTAAAATCCTGTGTATAAGTAGATCACTTTACGAGAAATTTAAACGTGCCAACCAGAACCCAACCAGACAAAAAGATTGCGAGAGAGATTAGAATCTAAATGGAGCCTCCAGTGATCGAGTACAAAATACCACCCATCACGTGCCACATTTCGAAAAATATTAAATTCAGCACTGCTATCTGTAATTCTGTATACAAGTAGAACACTTTAAAAGAAATTTATTGGTGCAAAGCAAACTCCAATCAGACGAAAAGTTTCCGAGATAGACAAACAAAAGGAACCTCAACTGATCAAGCTACAAGACGACCTCCCCTTACGTGCCAAATTTCGAAAAAATGAATTTCAGCAATGCTATCTGCAATTCTGTATATAAGTAGAAGACTTTAAAAGAAATTCGTTGGTGCAAAGCAAACTCTAATCAGACGAATAGTTTCCGAGATAGACGAGAAACAAAAGGAACCACAACTGATCAAGTTACAAAACGACACCCCCTTACGTGCCAAATTTCGAAAAATATTACTTTCATCAGTGCTATCTGTAATTCTGTATACAACTAGAACACTTTAGAAGAAATTCATTAAAAAAAGCAAACTCCAATCAGACGAATAGTTTCCAAAATAGACTGAAAACAAAAGGAACCTCAACAGATCAAGTTACAAAACGACCCCCCCTTACGTGCCAAATTTCGAAAAATATTAATTTCAGCACTGCTTTCTGTAATTCTGTATGCAAGTAGAACACTTTAAAAGAAATTCATTGGTGCAAAGCAAACTCCGACGAAAATGGGGCAAAAAATGGGAAAAAACCTAATTTCGTAAAATCTATCTAAAATCACGTATACAAGTAATATTCTCGACGAAAATTTAATGCTGTAAACCAGACTTCAAACCGACTATTACTTTCGAAATTAAACGCTCGAAAACAAATGAGGCACAAAACACGAAAATGGGGCAAAAAAAAAGAAAAACCTAATTTCCTACAATCTATCTGAAATCACGTATACAAGTACAACTCTCGACGAGAAATTCAATGGTGCAAACCAGATTTCAATCCGACTATTAGTTTCGAAATTAAACGCTCGAAAACGAATGACGCACAAAACACGATAATGGGGCAAAAAATGGGGAAAGAACTTAATTTCGTAGGAACGATCTGAAATTTCGTATACAAGTAAAACTCGAGACGATAAATTCAATGGTGCAAACCAAACTTCAATCCGACTATTAGTTTCGAAATTAAACGCATGAAAAGAAATGAAGCCCTAATCCCCAAAATTGGGGCAAAAAATGGGAAAAAAACCTAATTTCGTAGGATCGATCTGAAATCACGTATACAAGTATAACTCGAGACGAGAAATTCAATGGTGCAAACCAAACATCAATCCGACTATTAGTTTCGAAATTAAACGCTTGAAAAAAATAAAGCCCAAAACCCGAAATTGGGGCAAAAAATGGAAAAAAAATTAATTTCATAGGATCGATCTGAAATCACGTATACAAGTACAACTCGAGACGAGAAATTAAATGGTGCAAACCATACTTCAAACCGACTATTAGTTTCGAAATTAAACGCTTGAAAAGAAATCAAGCCTAAAACCCCGAAATTGGGGCAAAAAATGGGAATAAACTTAATTTCATAGGATCGATCTGAAATCACGTATACAAGTACAACTCGAGACTAGAAATTAAATGCTGCAAACCATACTTCAATCCGACTATTAGTTTCGAAATTAAACGCTTGAAAAGAAATGAAGCCTAAAACCCGAAATTGGGGCAAAAAATGGGGGAAAAAATTAATTTCATAGGATCGATCTGAAATCACGTATACAAGTACAACTCGAGACGAGAAATTAAATGGTGCAAACCATACTTCAAACCGACTATTAGTTTCGAAATTAAACGCTTGAAAAGAAATCAAGCCTAAAACCCGAAATTGGGGCAAAAAATGGGAATAAACTTAATTTCATAGGATCGATCTGAAATCACGTATACAAGTACAACTCGAGACTAGAAATTAAATGCTGCAAACCATACTTCAATCCGACTATTAGTTTCGAAATTAAACGCTTGAAAAGAAATGAAGCCTAAAACCCGAAATTGGGGCAAAAATGGGAAAAAACTTAATTTCGTAGGATCAATCTGAAATCACGTATACAAGTACAACTTGAGACGAGAAATTCAATGGTGCAAACCAGACTTCAATCCGACTATTAATTTCGAGTTGAACGCTTGAAAAGAAATGAAGCCCAAAACCCGAAATTGGGGCAAAAAATGGGAAAAATTTAATTTCGTAGGATCGATCTGAAATCAGGTATACACCTACAACTCGAGACGAGAAATTCAAAGGTGCAAACCAAACTTCAATCGACTATTAGTTTCGATATTAAACGCTCGAAAACAATGAGGCCCAAAACACTAAAATGGGGCAAAAAAATGGGAAATAAAACTAATTTCTTTGAATCTATCTGAAATAACGTATATAAGTACAACTTTCAACGAGAAATTCAATGGTGTAAACCAGACTTCAATCCGACTATTAGTTTCGAAATTAAACGCTCGAAAACAAATGAGGCCCAAAACACAAAATGGGGCAAAAAATAAGAAAAAAACCTAATTTCGTAGAATCTATATGAAATCACGTATACAAGTACAACTCTCGACGAGGAAATTCAATGGTGCAATCCAACTATTAGTATTGAAATTAAACGCTTGAAAAGAAATTAAGCCCAAAACACGAAATTGCGGCAATAAATGGGAAAAAAATTAATTTCGTTGTATCGATCTGAAATCACGTGACAAATTACAACTCGAGACGAGTAATTCAATGGTGCATACCAAACTTCAATCCGACTATTAGTGTCGAAATTAAAATCTTGAAAAGAAATACAGCCCAAAACACGAAATTGGGGCAAAAAATGGAAAAAAACTTAATTTCGTAGGATCGATCTGAAATCACGTATAGAAGTACAAGTCAAAACGAGAAATTCAATGGTGCAAACCAAACTTCAATCCGACTATTAGTTTCGAAATTAAACGCTTGAAAAGAAATGAAGCCCTAAACCCGAAATTGGGGCAAAAAAATGGGAAAAAACTTAAATTCGTAGGAACGATTTTAAATCACGTAAACAAGTACAACTCCCAGACCAGAAATTCAATGGTGCAAACCAAACATCAATCCGACTATTAATTTCGAAATTAAACGCTCGAAAACAAATGAAGCCCAAATCCCGAAATTGGGGCAAAAAATGGGAAAAAACTTAATTTCGTAGGATCGATCTGAAATCACGTACACAAGTACAACTCGAGACGAGAAATTCAATGGTGCAAACCAAACTTCAATCCGACCATTAGTTTTGAAATTAAACGCTTGAAAAGAAATGAAGCCCAAAACCCGAAATTGGGGCAAAAAATGGGAACCAAACTTCAATCCGACTTTTAGTTTCGAAATTAAACGCTTGAAAAGAAATGAAGCCCTAAACTCGAAATTGGGGCAAAAAAATGGGAAAAAACTTAAATTCGTAGGAACGATTTTAAATCACGTAAACAAGTACAACTCCAGACCAGAAATTCAATGGTGCAAACCAAACTTCAATCCGACCATTAGTTTTGAAATTAAACGCTTGAAAAGAAATGAAGCCCAAAACCCGAAATTGGGGCAAAAAAATGGGAAAAAACTTAATTTCGTAGGATCTATCTGAAATCACGTATACAACTACAACTCGAGACGAAAAATTCAATGGTGACAACCAAACTTCAATCCGACTATTTGTTTCGAAATTAAACGCTTGAAAAGAAATGAAGCCCAGACCCGAAATTGGGGCAGGAAATAGGAAAAAACTTAATTTCTTAGGTTCGATCTGAAATCACGTATACGAGTACAACACGAGACAATAAATTTAATGGTGCACACCAAACTTCAATCCGACTATTAGTTTCGAAATTAAACGTTTGAAAAGAAATAAAGCCCAAAACCCGAAATTGGGGCAAAAAATGGGAAAAACTTAATTTCGTAGGATCGATCTGAAATCACGTATACAAGTACAACACGAGACAGAAATTCAATGGTGCAAACCAAACTTCAATCCGACTATTATTTTCGAAATTAAACGCTTTAAAAAAATGAAGCCCGAAAATCCGAAATGGTGGCAAAAAATGGGAAAAAACCTTAATTTCGTAGGATCGATCTGAAATCACGTATAGAAGTACAAGTCGAGACGAGAAATTCAATGGTGCAAACCAAACTTCAATCCGACTTTTAGTTTCGAAATTAAACGCTTGAAAAGAAATGAAGCCCTAAACCCGAAATTGGGGCAAAAAATGGAAAAAAACTTAAATTCGTCGGAACGATTTTAAATCACGTAAACAAGTACAACTCCAGACCAGAAATTCAATGGTGCAAACCAAACTTCAATCCGACTATTACTTTCGAAATGAAACGCTTGAAAAGAAATGAAGCCCAAAACCCGAAATTGTGGCAAAAAATGGGAAAAACTTAATTTCGTAGGATCGATCTGAAATCACTTATACAAGTACAACTCTCGACGAGAAATTCAATGGTGCAATCCAACTATTAGTTTTGAAATTAAACGCTTGAAAAGAAATTAAGCCCAAAACACGACATTGCGGCAATAAATGGGAAAAAAATTAATTTCGTTGTATCGATCTGAAATCACGTATACAAGTACAACTCGAGACGAGAAATTCAATGGTGCATACCAAACTTCAATCCGACTATTAGTGTCGAAATTTAAATCTTGAAAAGAAATACAGCCCAAAACACGAAATTGGGGCAAAAAATGGGAAAAAACTTAATTTCGTAGGATCGATCTGAAATCACGTATAGAAGTACAAGTCGAGACGAGAAATTCAATGGTGCAAACCAAACTTCAATCCGACTATTAGTTTCGAAATTAAACGCTTGAAAAGAAATGAAGCCCTAAACCCGAAATTGGGGCAAAAAATGGGAAAAAACTTAAATTCGTAGGAATGATTTTAAATAACGTAAACAAGTACAACTCCAGACCAGAAATTCAATGGTGCAAACAAACTTCAATCCGACTATTAATTTCGAAATTAAACGCTCGAAAACAAATGAAGCCCAAATACCGAAATTGGGGCAAAAAATGGGAAAAAACTTAATTTCGTGGGATCGATCTGAAGTCACGTACACAAGTACAACTCGAGACGAGAAATTCAATGGTGCTAACCAAACTTCAATCCGACCATTAGTTTTGAAATTAAACGCTTGAAAAGAAATGAAGCCCAAAACCCGAAATTGGGGCAAAAAATGGGAAAAAAACTAATTTCGTAGGATCGATCTGAAATCACGTATACAAGTGCAACTCGAGACGAGAAATTCAATGGTGCAAACCAAACTTCAATCCGACTATTAGTTTCGAAATTAAACGCTTGAAAAAAATAAAGCCCAAAACCCGAAATTGGGGCAAAAAAATGGGAATAAACTTAATTTCATAGGATCGATCTGAAATCACGTATACAAGTACAACTCGAGACGAGAAATCAAATGGTGCAAACCATACTTCAATCCGACTATTAGTTTAGAAATTAAACGCTAGAAAAGAAATGAAGCCTAAAACCCGATATTGGGGCAAAAAATGAGAAAAAACTTAATTTCGTAGGATCTATCTGAAATCACGTATACAACTACAACTCGAGACGAGAAATTCAATGGTGCAAACCAAACTTCAATCCGACTATCAGTTTTTAATTAAACGCTTGAAAAGAAATGAAGCCCAAAACCCGAAATTAGGGCAAAAAATGGGAAAAAACTTAATTTCGTAGGATCGATCTGAAACCACGTATACAAGTACAACTCGAGACGAGATATTCAATGGTGCCAACCAAACTTCAATCCCACTATTTGTTTCGAAATTAAAAGCTTGAAAAAAAATGAAGCCCAGACCCGAAATTGGGGCAAAAAATGGGAAAAACTTAATTACGTAGGATCGATCTGAAATCAGGTATACACGTACAACTCGAGACGAGAAATTCAATGGTGCAACCTAAACTTCAATCCGACTAATAGTTTCGAAATAAAACGCTCGAAAACAATGAGGCTCAAAACCCGAAAATGAGGCAAAAAATGGGAAAAAACCTAATTTCTTTGAATCTATCTGAAATCACGTGTATAAGTAAAACTCTCAACGAGAAATTCAATGGTACAAACCAGACTTCAATCCGACTATTAGTTTCGAAATTAAACGCTCGAAAACAAATGAGGCCCAAAACACAAAATGGGCAAAAATAAGAAAAAACCTAATTTCGTAGAATCTATCGGAAATCACGTATACAAGTACAACTCGAGACGAGAAATTCAATTGTGCACCCAAACTTCAATCCGACTATTAGTTTTGAAATTAAACGCTTGAAAAGAAATGAAGCCAAAACCCAAAATTGGGGCAAAAAATGCGGAAAACTTAATTTCGTAGGATCGATCTGAAATCACGTATACAAGTACAACTCGAGACGAGAAATTAAATGATGCAAACCAAACTTCAATCCGACTATTACTTTTGAAATTAAACGCTTGATAAGAAATGAAGCTCCAAAACCGAAATTGGGGAAAAATGGGAAAAAACTTAATTTTGTAGGATCGTCCTGAAATCACGTATACAAGTACAACTCGAGACGAGAAATTCAATGGTGCAAACCAAACTTCAATCCGACTATTACTTTCGAAATGAAACGCTTGAAAAGAAATGAAGCCCAAAACCCGAAATTGTGGCAAAAAATGGGAAAAACTTAATTTCGTAGGATCGATCTGAAATCACGTATACAAGTACAACTCTCGACGAAAAATTCAATGGTGCAATCCAACTATTAGTTTTGAAATTAAACGCTTGAAAAGAAATTAAGCACAAAACACGAAATTGCATCAATAAATGGGAAAAAAATTAATTTCGTTGTATCGATCTGAAATCACGTATACAAGTACAACTCGAGACGAGAAATTCAATGGTGCAAACCAAACTTCAATCCGACCATTAGTTTTGAAATTAAACGCTTGAAAAGAAATGAAGCCCAAAACCCGAAATTGGGGCAAAAAATTGGGAAAAAACTTAATTTCGTAGGATCTATCTGAAATCACGTATACAACTACAACTCGAGACGAGAAATTCAATGGTGACAACCAAACTTCAATCCGACTATTTGTTTCGAAATTAAACGCTTGAAAAGAAATGAAGCCCAGACCCGAAATTGGGGCAGGAAATGGGAAAAAAACTTAATTTCTTAGGATCGATCTGAAATCACGTATACGAGTACAACACGAGACGATAAATTTAATGGTGCTCACCAAACTTCAATCCGACTATTAGTTTCGAAATTAAACGTTTGAAAAGAAATGAAGCCTAAAATTCGAAATTGGGGCAAAAAATGGGAAAAAACTTAATTTCGTAGGATCTATCTGAAATCACGTATACAACTACAACTGGAGACGAGACATTCAATGGTGCAAACCAAACTTCAATCCGACTATCAGTTTTGAAATTAAACGCTTGAAAAGAAATGAAGCCCAAAACCCGAAATTAGGGCAAAAAATGGGAAAAACTTAATTTCGTAGGATCGATCTAAATCACGTATACAAGTACAACTCGAGACGAGAAATTAAATTATGCAAACCAAACTTCAATCCGACTATTACTTTTGAAATTAAACGCTTGGAAAGAAATGAAGCCCCAAAACCGAAATTAGGGCAAAAAATGGGAAAAAACTTAATTTTGTAGGATCGTCCTGAAATCACGTATACAAGTACAACTCGAGACGAGAAATTCAATGGTGCAAACCAAACTTCAATCCGACTATTACTTTCGAAATTAAACGCTTGAAATAAATGAAGCCCAAAACCCGAAATTGTGGCAAAAAATGGGAAAAACTTAATTTCGTAGGATCGAATTGAAATCACGTATACAAGTACAACTCTCGACGAGAAATTCAATAATGCAATCCAATTATTAGTTTTGAAATTAAACGCTTGAAAATAAATTAAGCCCAAAACACGAAATTGCGGCAATAAATGGGAAAGAAATTAATTTCGTTGTATCGATCTGAAATCACGTATACAAGTACAACTCGAGACGAGAAATTCAATGGTGCAAACCAAACTTCAATCCGACTATTAGTGTTGAAATTAAAATCTTGAAAAGAAATACAGCCCAAAACACGAAATTGGGGCAAAAAAATTGGAAAAAACTTAATTTCGTAGGATCGATCTGAAATCACGTATACAAGTACAACACGAAACAGAAATTCAATGGTGCAAACCAAACTTCAATCCGACTATTAGTTTCGAAATTAAACGCTTAAAAAGAAATGAAGCCCGAAACCCGAAATGGTGACAAAAAATGGGAAAAAACTTAATTTCGTAGGATCGATCTGAAATCACGTATAGAAGTACAAGTCGAGACGAGAAATTCAATGGTGCAAACCAAACTTCAATCCGACTATTAGTTTCGAAATTAAACGCTTGAAAAGAAATGAAGCCCTAAACCCGAAATTGGGGCAAAAAATGAGAAAAAACTTAAATTCGTAGGAACGATTTTAAATCACGTAAACAAGTACAACTCCAGACCAGAAATTCAATGGTGCAAACCAAACTTCAATCCGACTATTAATTTCGAAATTAAACGCTCGAAAACAAATGAAGCCCAAATCCCGAAATTGGGGCAAAAAATGGGAAAAAACTTAATTTCGTAGGATCGATCTGAAGTCACGTACACAAGTACAACTCGAGACGAGAAATTCAATGGTGCAAACCAAACTTCAATCCGACTATCAGTTTTGAAATTAAACGCTTGAAAAGAAATGAAGCCCAAAACCAGAAATTAGGGCAAAAAATGGGAAAAAACTTAATTTCGTAGGATCGATCTGAAATCACGTATACAAGTACAACTCGAGACGAGAAATTCAATGGTGACAACCAAACTTCAATCCGACTATTTGTTTCGAAATTAAACGCTTGAAAAGAAATGAAGCCCAGACCCGAAATTGGGGCAGGAAATGGGAAAAAACTTAATTTCTTAGGATCGATCTGAAATCACGTATACGAGTACAACACGAGACGATAAATTTAATGGTGCACACCAAACTTCAATACGACTATTAGTTTCGAAATTAAACGTTTGAAAAGAAATGAAGCCCAAAACCCGAAATTGGGGCAAAAAATGGGAAAAAACCTAATTTCGTAGGATCTATCTGAAATCACGTATACAAGTGCAACTCGAGACGAGAAATCAAATGGTGCAAACCATACTTCAATCCGACTATTAGTTTCGAAATTAAACGCTAGAAAAGAAATGAAGCCTAAAACCCGAAATTGGGGCAAAAAATGGGAAAAAACTTAATTTCGTAGGATCTATCTGAAATCACGTATACAACTACAACTCGAGACGAGAAATTCAATGGTGCAAACCAAACTTCAATCCGACTATCAGTTTTGAAATTAAACGCTTGAAAAGAAATGAAGCCCAAAACCAGAAATTGGGGCAAAAAATGGGAAAAAACTTAATTTCGTAGGATCGATCTGAAATCACGTATACAAGTACAACTCGAGACGAGAAATTCAATGGTGCCAACCAAACTTCAATCCCACTATTTGTTTCGAAATTAAACGCTTGAAAAGAAATGAAGCCCAGACCCGAAATTGGGGCAAAAAATGAAAAAAAACTTAATTTCGTAGGATCGATCTGAAATCAGGTATACACGTACAACTCGAGACGAGAAATCCAATGGTGCAAACCAGACTTCAATCCGACTATTAGTTTCGAAATTAAACGCTCGAAAACAAATGAGGCCCAAAACACAAAATGGGCAAAAAATAAGAAAACACCTAATTTCGTAGAATCTATCGGAAATCACGTATACAAGTACAACTCGAGACGAGCAATTCAATTTTGCACCCAAACTTCAATCCGATTATTAGTTTCGAAATTAAACGCTTGAAAAGAAATGAAGCCAAAACCCAAAATTGGGGCAAAAAATGCGGAAAAACTTAATTTCGTAGGATCGATCTGAAATCACGTATACAAGTACAACTCGAGACGAGAAATTCAATGGTGCAAACCAAACTTCAATCCGACTATTTGTTTTGAAATTAAACGCTTGAAAAGAAATGAAAACCTAAACCCGAAATTGGGGCAAAAAATGGGAAAAAACTTAAATTCGTAGGAACGATTTTAAATCACGTAAACAAGTACAACTCCAGACCAGAAATTCAATGGTGCAAACCAAACCTCAATCCGACTATTAATTTCGAAATTAAACGCTCGAAAACAAATGAAGCCCAAATCCCGAAATTGGAGCAAAAAATGGGAAAAAACTTAATTTCGTAGGATCTATCTGAAATCACGTATACAACTACAACTCGAGACGAGAAATTCAATTGTGACAACCAAACTTCAATCCGACTATTTGTTTCGAAATTAAACGCTTGAAAAGAAATGAAGCCCAGACCCGAAATTGGGGCAGGAAATGGGAAAAAACTTAATTTCTTAGGATCGATCTGAAATCACGTATACGAGTACAACACGAGACGATAAATTTAATGGTGCACACCAAACTTCAATCTGACTATTAGTTTCGAAATTAAACGTTTGAAAATAAATGAAGCCCAAAACCCGAAATTGGGGCAAAAAACGGGAAAAAACTTAATTTCGTAGGATCGATCTGAAATCACGTATACAACTACAACTCGAGACGAGAAATTCAATGGTGCAAACCAAACTTCAATCCGACTATTAGTTTCGAAATTAAACGCTTGAAAAGAAATGAAGCCCAAAACCCAAAATTGGGGCAAAAAATGGGAAAAAACCTAATTTCGTAGGATCGATCTGAAATCACGTATACAAGTGCAACACGAGACGAGAAATTCAATGGTGCAAACCAAACTTCAATCCGACTATTAGTTTCGAAATTAAACGCTTGAAAAAATAAAGTCCAAAACCCGAAATTGGGGCTAAAAATGGGAATAAACTTAATTTCATAGGATCGATCTGAAATCACGTATACAAGTACAATTCGAGACGAGAAATCAAATGGTGCAAACCATACTTCAATCCGACTATTAGTTTCGAACTTAAATGCTAGAAAAGAAATGAAGCCTAAAACCCGAAATTGGGGCAAAAAATGGGAAAAAACTTAATTTCGTAGGATCTATCTGAAATCACGTATACAACTACAACTGGAGACGAGAAATTCAATGGTGCAAACCAAACTTCAATCCGACTATCAGTTTTGAAATTAAACGCTTGAAAAGAAATGAAGCCCAAAACCCGAAATTAGGGCAAAAAATGGGAAAAACTTAATTTCGTAGGATCGATCTGAAACCACGTATACAAGTACAACTCGAGACGAGAAATTCAATGGTGCCAACCAAACTTCAATCCCACTATTTGTTTCGAAATTAAAAGCTTGAAAACAAATGAAGCCCAGACCCGAAATTGGAGCAAAAAATGGGAAAAAATTAATTTCGTAGGATCGATCTGAAATCAGGAATACACGTACAACTCGAGACGAGAAATTCAATGGTGCAAACCAAACTTCAATCCGACTATTAGTTTCGAAATTAAACGCTCGAAAACAATGAGGCTCAAAACCCGAAAATGGGGCAAAAAATGGGAAAAAACCTAATTTCTTTGAATCTATCTGAAATCACGTATATAAGTACAACTCTCAACGAGAAATTCAATGGAGCAAACCAGACTTCAATCCGACTATTAGTTTCGAAATTAAACGCTCGAAAACAAATGAGGCCCAAAACACAAAATGGGCAAAAATAAGAAAAAACCTAATTTCGTAGAATCTATCGGAAATCACGTATACAAGTACAACTCGAGACGAGAAATTCAATTGTGCACCCAAACTTCAATCCGACTATTAGTTTCGAAATTAAACGCTTGAAAAGAAATGAAGCCAAAACCCAAAATTGGGGCAAAAAATGCGGAAAAACTTAATTTCGTAGGATCGATCTAAAATCACGTATACAAGTACAACTCGAGACGAGAAATTAAATGATGCAAACCAAACTTCAATCCGACTATTACTTTTGAAATTAAACGCTTGAAAAGAAATGAAGCCCCAAAACCGAAATTAGGGCAAAAAATGGGAAAAAACTTAATTTTGTAGGATCGTCCTGAAATCACGTATACAAGTACAACTCGAGACGAGAAATTCAATGGTGCAAACCAAACTTCAATCCGACTATTACTTTCGAAATTAAACGCTTGAAATAAATGAAGCCCAAAACCCGAAATTGTGGCAAAAAATGGGAAAAACTTAATTTCGTAGGATCGAATTGAAATCACGTATACAAGTACAACTCTCGACGAGAAATTCAATGGTGCAATCCAATTATTAGTTTTGAAATTAAACGCTTGAAAATAAATTAAGCCCAAAACACGAAATTGCGGCAATAAATGGGAAAGAAATTAATTTCGTTGTATCGATCTGAAATCACGTATACAAGTACAACTCGAGACGAGAAATTCAATGGTGCAAACCAAACTTCAATCCGACCATTAGTTTTGAAATTAAACGCTTGAAAAGAAATGAAGCCCAAAACCCGAAATTGGGGCAAAAAATTGGGAAAAAACTTAATTTCGTAGGATCTATCTGAAATCACGTATACAACTACAACTCGAGACGAGAAATTCAATGGTGACAACCAAACTTCAATCCGACTATTTGTTTCGAAATTAAACGCTTGAAAAGAAATGAAGCCCAGACCCGAAATTGGGGCAGGAAATGGGAAAAAACTTAATTTCTTAGGATCGATCTGAAATCACGTATACGAGTACAACACGAGACGATAAATTTAATGGTGCTCACCAAACTTCAATCCGACTATTAGTTTCGAAATTAAACGTTTGAAAAGAAATGAAGCCTAAAATTCGAAATTGGGGCAAAAAATGGGAAAAAACTTAATTTCGTAGGATCTATCTGAAATCACGTATACAACTACAACTGGAGACGAGAAATTCAATGGTGCAAACCAAACTTCAATCCGACTATCAGTTTTGAAATTAAACGCTTGAAAAGAAATGAAGCCCAAAACCCGAAATTAGGGCAAAAAATGGGAAAAACTTAATTTCGTAGGATCGATCTGAAACCACGTATACAAGTAGAACTCGAGACGAGAAATTCAATGGTGCCAACCAAACTTCAATCCCACTATTTGTTTCGAAATTAAAAGCTTGAAAACAAATGAAGCCCAGACCCGAAATTGGGGCAAAAAATGGGAAAAACTTAATTTCGTAGGATCGATCTGAAATCAGGAATACACGTACAACTCGAGACGAGAAATTCAATGGTGCAAACCAAACTTCAATCCGACTATTAGTTTCGAAATTAAACGCTCGAAAACAATGAGGCTCAAAACCCGAAAATGGGGCAAAAAATGGGAAAAAACCTAATTTCATTGAATCTATCTGAAATCACGTATATAAGTAGAACTCTCAACGAGAAATTCAATGGAGCAAACCAGACTTCAAGCCGACTATTAGTTTCCAAATTAAACGCTCGAAAACAAATGAGGCCCAAAACACAAAATGGGCAAAAAATAAGGAAAAAACCTAATTTAGTAGAATCTATCGGAAATCACGTATACAAGTACAACTCGAGACGAGAAATTCAATTGTGCACCCAAACTTCAATCCGACTATTAGTTTCGAAATTAAACGCTTGAAAAGAAATGAAGCCCAAAACCCAAAATTGGGGCAAAAAATGCGGGAAAACTTAATTTCGTAGGATCGATCTAAAATCACGTATACAAGTACAACTCGAGACGAGAAATTAAATGATGCAAACCAAACTTCAATCCGACTATTACTTTTGAAATTAAACGCTTGAAAAGAAATGAAGCCCCAAAACCGAAATTAGGGCAAAAAATGGGAAAACACTTAATTTTGTAGGATCGTCCTGAAATCACGTATACAAGTACAACTCGAGACGAGAAATTCAATGGTGCAAACCAAACTTCAATCCGACTATTACTTTCGAAATTAAACGCTTGAAATAAATGAAGCCCAAAACCCGAAATTGTGGCAAAAAATGGGAAAAACTTAATTTCGTAGGATCGAATTGAAATCACGTATACAAGTACAACTCTCGACGAGAAATTCAATGGTGCAATCCAATTATTAGTTTTGAAATTAAACGCTTGAAAATAAATTAAGCCCAAAAACGAAATTGCGGCAATAAATGGGAAAGAAATTAATTTCGTTGTATCGATCTGAAATCACGTATACAAGTACAACTCGAGACGAGAAATTCCAATGGTGCAAACCAAACTTCAATCCGACTATTAGTGTTGAAATTAAAATCTTGAAAAGAAATACAGCCCCAAAACACGAAATTGGGGCAAAAAAATGAGAAAAAACTTAATTTCGTAGGATCGATCTGAAATCACGTATACAAGTACAACACGAAACAGAAATTCAATGGTGCAAACCAAACTTCAATCCGACTATTAGTTTCGAAATTAAACGCTTAAAAAGAAATGAAGCCCGAAACCCGAAATGGTGACAAAAAATGGGGAAAAACTTAATTTCGTAGGATCGATCTGAAATCACGTATATAAGTACAAGTCGAGACGAGAAATTCAATGGTGCAAACCAACTTCAATCAGACTATTAGTTTCGAAATTAAACGCTTGAAAAGAAATGAAGCCCTAAACCCGAAATTGGGGCAAAAAATGGGAAAAAACTTAAATTCGTAGGAACGATTTTAAATCACGTAAACAAGTACAACTCCAGACCAGAAATTCAATGGTGCAAACCAAACTTCAATCCGACTATTAATTTCGAAATTAAACGCTCGAAAACAAATGAAGCCCAAATCCCGAAATTGGGGCAAAAAATGGGAAAAAACTTAATTTCGTAGGATCGATCTGAAGTCACGTACACAAGTACAACTCGAGACGAGAAATTCAATGGTGCAAACCAAACTTCAATCCGACCATTAGTTTTGAAATTAAACGCTTGAAAAGAAATGAAGCCCAAAACCCGAAATTGTGGCAAAAAATGGGAAAAA
Source organism: Gryllus longicercus (assembly GCA_038098605.1). Classification (NCBI taxonomy): domain Eukaryota; kingdom Metazoa; phylum Arthropoda; class Insecta; order Orthoptera; family Gryllidae; genus Gryllus; species Gryllus longicercus. The sequence continues at coordinate 343,060 of JAZDUA010000765.1, read as the reverse complement.
ACTTAATTTCGTAGGATCTATCTGATATCACGTATTCAACTACAACTCGAGACGAGAAATTCAATGGTGCAAACCAAACTTCAATCCGACTATCAGTTTTGAAATTAAACGCTTGAAAAGAAATGAAGCCCAAAACCAGAAATTAGGGCAAAAAATGGGAAAAAACTTAATTTCGTAGGATCGATCTGAAATCACGTATACAAGTACAACTCGAGACGAGAAATTCAATGGTGCAATCCAATTATTAGTTTTGAAATTAAACGCTTGAAAATAAATTAAGCCCAAAAACGAAATTGCGGCAATAAATGGGAAAGAAATTAATTTCGTTGTATCGATCTGAAATCACGTATACAAGTACAACTCGAGACGAGAAATTCAATGGTGCAAACCAAACTTCAATCCGACTATTAGTGTTGAAATTAAAATCTTGAAAAGAAATACAGCCCAAAACACGAAATTGGGGCAAAAAATGAGAAAAAACTTAATTTCGTAGGATCGATCTGAAATCACGTATACAAGTACAACACGAAACAGAAATTCAATGGTGCAAACCAAACTTCAATCCGACTATTAGTTTCGAAATTAAACGCTTAAAAAGAAATGAAGCCCGAAAACCCGAAATGGTGACAAAAAATGGGGAAAAACTTAATTTCGTAGGATCGATCTGAAATCACGTATATAAGTACAAGTCGAGACGAGAAATTCAATGGTGCAAACCAAACTTCAATCCGACTATTAGTTTCGAAATTAAACGCTTGAAAAGAAATGAAGCCCTAAACCGAAATTGGGGCAAAAAATGGGAAAAAAACTTAAATTCGTAGGAACGATTTTAAATCACGTAAACAAGTACAACTCCAGACCAGAAATTCAATGGTGCAAACCAAACTTCAATCCGACTATTAATTTCGAAATTAAACGCTCGAAAACAAATGAAGCCCAAATCCCGAAATTGGGGCAAAAAATGGGAAAAAACTTAATTTCGTAGGATCGATCTGAAGTCACGTACACAAGTACAACTCGAGACGAGAAATTCAATGGTGCAAACCAAACTTCAATCCGACCATTAGTTTTGAAATTAAACGCTTGAAAAGAAATGAAGCCCAAAACCCGAAATTGTGGCAAAAAATGGGAAAAAACTTTAATTTCGTAGGATCTATCTGATATCACGTATTCAACTACAACTCGAGACGAGAAATTCAATGGTGCAAACCAAACTTCAATCCGACTATCAGTTTTGAAATTAAACGCTTGAAAAGAAATGAAGCCCAAAACCAGAAATTAGGGCAAAAAATGGGGAAAAAACTTAATTTCGTAGGATCGATCTGAAATCACGTATACAAGTACAACTCGAGACGAGAAATTCAATGGTGACAACCAAACATCAATCCGACTATTTGTTTCGAAATTAAACGCTTGAAAATAAATGAAGCCCAGACCCGAAATTGGGGCAGGAAATGGGAAAAAACTTAATTTCTTAGGATCGATCTGAAATCACGTATACGAGTACAACACGAGACGATAAATTTAATGGTGCACACCAAACTTCAATCCGACTATTAGTTTCGAAATTAAACGTTTGAAAAGAAATGAAGCCCAAAACCCGAAATTGGGGCAAAAATGGGAAAAAACGTAATTTCGTAGGATCGATCTGAAATGAGGTATACACGTACAACTCGAGACGAGAAATTCAATGGTGCAAACGAAACTTCAAACCGACTATTACTTTCGAAATTAAACGCTTGAAAAGAAATGAAGCCCAAAACCCGAAATTGTAGCAAAAAATGGGAAAAAACTTAATTTCGTAGGATCGATCTGAAATCATGTATACAAGTACAACTCTCGACGAGAAATTCAATGGTGCAATCCAACTATTAGTTTTGAAATTAAACGCTTGAAAAGAAATTAAGCCCAAAACACGAATTGCGGCAATAAATGGGAAAAAAATTAATTTCGTTGTATCGATCTGAAATCACGTATACAAGTACAACTCGAGACGAGAAATTCAATGGTGCAAACCAAACTTCAATCAGACTATTTGTGTCGAAATTAAAATCTTGAAAAGAAATACAGCCCAAAACACGAAATTGGGGCAAAAAATGGGAAAAAAATTTATTTCGTAGGATCGATCTGAAATCACGTATACAACTACAACTCGAGACGAGAAATTCAATGGTGCAAACCAAACTTCAATCCGACTATTAGTTTCGAAATTAAACGCTTGAAAAGAAATGAAGCCCAAAACCAGAAATTGGGGGCAAAAAATGGGAAAAAACCTAATTTCGTAGGATCTATCTGAAATCACGTATACAAGTGCAACTCGAGACGAGAAATTCAATGGTGCAAACCAAACTTCAATCCGACTATTAGTTTCGAAATTAAACGCTTGAAAAAAATAAAGCCCAAAAACACGAAATTGGGGAAAAAAATGGGAATAAACTTAATTTCATAGGATCGATCTGAAATCACGTATACGCGTACAACACGAGACGATAAATTTAATGGTGCACACCAAACTTCAATCCGTCTATTAGTTTCGAAATTAAACGTTAGAAAAGAAATGAAGCCCAAAACCCGAATTGGGGCAAAAAAAATGGGAAAAAACTTTATTTCGTAGGATCGATCTGAAATCACGTATACAACTACAACTCGAGACGAGAAATTCAATGGTGCAAACCAAACTTTAATCCGACTATCAGTTTTGAAATTAAACGCTTGAAAAGAAATGAAGCCCAAAACCCGAAATTAGGGCAAAAAATGGGAAAAAAACTTAATTTCGTAGGATCGATCTGTAACCACGTATACAAGTACAACTCGAGACGAGAAATTCAATGGTGCAAACCAAACTTCAATCTCACTATTTGTTTCGAAATTAAAAGCTTGAAAAGAAATGAAGCCCAGACCCGAAATTGGGGCAAAAAATGGGAAGAACTTAATTTCGTAGGATCGAGCTGAAATCAGGTATACACGTACAACTCGAGACGAGAAATTCAATGGTGCAAACCAAACTTCAATCCGACTATTAGTTTCGAAATTAAACGCTTGAAAAAATTAAAGCCCAAAACCCGAAATTGGGGAAAAAAATGGGAATAAACTTAATTTCATAGGATCGATCTGAAATCACGTATACAAGTACAACTCGAGACGAGAAATCAAATGGTGGAAACCATACTTCAATCCGACTATTAGTTTCGAAATTAAACGCTAGACAAGAAATGAAGCCTAAAACCCGAAATTGGGGCAAATAATGGGAAAGAACTTAATTTCGTAGGATCTATCTGAAATCACGTATACAACTACAACTCGAGACGAGAAATTCAATGGTGCAAACCAAACTTTAATCCGACTATCAGTTTTGAAATTAAACGCTTGAAAAAGAAATGAAGCCCAAAACCCCGAAATTAGGGCAAAAAATGGGAAAAAACTTAATTTCGTAGGATCGATCTGTAACCACGTATACAAGTACAACTCGAGACGAGAAATTCAATGGTGCAAACCAAACTTCAATCTCACTATTTGTTTCGAAATTAAAAGCTTGAAAAGAAATGAAGCCCAGACCCGAAATTGGGGCAAAAAATGGGAAGAACTTAATTTCGTAGGATCGAGCTGAAATCAGGTATACACGTACAACTCGAGACGAGAAATTCAATGGTGCAAACCAAACTTCAATCCGACTATTAGTTTCGAAATTAAACGCTCGAAAACAAATGAAGCCCAAAACACGAAAATGTGGCAAAAAATGGGAAAAAACCTAATTTAGTAGAATCTATCTGAAATCACGTATACAAGTGCAACTCGAGACGAGAAATTCAATGGTGCAAACCAAACTTCATCCGACTATTAGTTTCGAAATTAAACGCTTGAAAAAATTAAAGCCCAAAACCCGAAATTGGGGAAGAAAATGGGAATAAAATTTAATTTCATAGGATCGATCTGAAATCACGTATACAAGTACAACTCGAGACGAGAAATCAAATGGTGGAAACCATACTTCAATCCGACTATTAGTTCGAAATTAAACGCTAGAAAAGAAATGAAGCCTAAAACCCGAAATTGGGGCAAAAAATGGGAAAGAACTTAATTTCGTAGGATCTATCTGAAATCACGTATACAACTACAACTCGAGACGAGAAATTCAATGGTGCAAACCAAACTTTAATCCGACTATCAGTTTTGAAATTAAACGCTTGAAAAGAAATGAAGCCCAAAACCCGAAATTAGGGCAAAAAATGGGAAAAAACTTAATTTCGTAGGATCGATCTGTAACCACGTATACAAGTACAACTCGAGACGAGAAATTCAATGGTGCAAACCAAACTTCAATCTCACTATTTGTTTCGAAATTAAAAGCTTGAAAAGAAATGAAGCCCAGGACCCGAAATTGGGGCAAAAAAATGGGAAGAACTTAATTTCGTAGGATCGAGCTGAAATCAGGTATACACGTACAACTCGAGACGAGAAATTCAATGGTGCAAACCAAACTTCAATCCGACTATTAGTTTCGAAATTAAACGCTCGAAAACAAATGAAGCCCAAAACACGAAAATGTGGCAAAAAATGGGAAAAAACCTAATTTAGTAGAATCTATCTGAAATCACGTATACAAGTGCAACTCAAGACGAGAAATTCAATGGTGCAAACCAAACTTCAATCCGACTATTAGTTTCGAAATTAAACGCTTGAAAAAAATAAAGCCCAAAACCCGAAATTGGGGAAAAAAATGGGAATAAACTTAATTTCATAGGATCGATCTGAAATCACGTATACAAGTACAACTCGAGACGAGAAATCAAATGGTGCAAACCATACTTCAATCCCGACTATTAGTTTCGAAATTAAACGCTAGAAAAGAAATGAAGCCTAAAACCCGAAATTGGGGCAAAAAATGGGAAAAAACTTAATTTCGTAGGATCTATCTGAAAATCACGTATACAACTACAACTCGAGACGAGAAATTCAATGGTGCAAACCAAACTTCAATGCCACTATTTGTTTCGAAATTAAAAGCTTGAAAAGAAATGAAGCCCAGACCCGAAATTGGGCAAAAAATGGGAAAAACTTAATTTCGTAGGATCGAGCTGAAATCAGGTATACACGTACAACTCGAGACGAGAAATTCAATGGTGCAAACCAAACTTCAATCCGACTATTAGTTTCGAAATTAAACGCTCGAAAACAAATGAAGCCCAAAACACGAAAATGTGGCAAAAAATGGGAAAAAACCTAATTTAGTAGAATCTATCTGAAACCACGTATAAAAGTACAACTCTCGACGAGAAATTCAATGGTGCAAACCAGACTTCAATCCGACTATTAGTTTCGAAATTAAACGCCTGAAAACAAATGAAGCCCAAAAACACGAAAATGGGGCAAAAAATGGGAAACTGATCAAGTTACAAGACGACCTCCCCTTACGTGCCAAATTTCGAAATATATTAATTTCAGCACTGCTATCTCTAATTCTGTATACAAGTAGAACACTTGAAAAGAAATTCATTGGTGCAAAACAAACTCCAATCAGACGAATAGTTTCCGAGATAGACGAGAAACAAAACGAACCTCAACTGATCAAGTTACATAATACCTTCTTATTACGTGCCAAGTTTTGAAAGTTATTAATTTCAGTGCTTCTCTCTGAAATTCTGTTCAGTCTTCTCGTCTCACTTTTTTCTGCCTTTTTATATCACCTCCGCTCCGCCCCATCTTCTTTTTCCGGGTTCGTGTGGTATGGCCACGCACCGATCCAAACCACCCTGGCTTCACATCGCAACCTAGCCTCCTTAGCACCCGCTGCATCTCGTCCCGATCCGATCCTTCCCGGCCGAGTTTTGCCTTTCCCCGGCGCGGTGGCGAGTGGGGGGCCGGCGCGAGGGACGTAACGACGTTAGGGCGATCAGGTGCGAACACCTGCCACCGGCGGCCGCCTAAAAGCGCCGGCGCAATGCAATTTCGTCGTACCTGGGCCTTAGCCGTATCAAAGGCGCAGGCGCGAGGCGAGACAAAAGATCGGAGTGGCGCGCGGCCTCGGCGATTGGCCGCCCCTCGCCGGCCCCCGCCCCCGCCCCCGCTCCGGCGTTCTGATTAAAAAAGGCGCGGCAGGCGGTCTTCCCGCAGCAGACAGCCGCCGAGGAAGGATAGAGCGCTGTGTTTCCTTGTACTTCGCGACTCGAAATCGGATTTCTGCGCTTCAGACGTTTACAAAGAACCTGTATAGACGATGCAAATTGTCAATAAAAGACCAAGAGAAATGGTTGAGGACATCAACCGTCATTGCAGCGTGTCTGACCGGGAGAGCCTAAGTTCAAATCTCAAACGGTGCCAGGAGTTTCGACGCTAGGTAGACAGCAGAGTTCAGCCGCTGGCTGGAGGAGAATTCTAGCGGCCGGCTGCTCTGATCGGTGGTTTTCCGTGGTTTCTCCGATCAATACTAAGATAATGTAGGAACAGTATCACACCAACGGGCCACAGACCACGCGGGATCTTTCGAATTTGCAGTCATATTTGTTACACACGAATACTTGAATATTCCTATCGTATTATATAATATACGTCCTTTATATTATTTAATAAAAAAAATTAAAAACCATGCAGGTATTTTTTTGAAAATTTAGATGGTGTATCAGAGGCTACACGTAACGTATCCCATAACTTTAAAACATCAGGTTTCAAATTAAAGGATCCCCGACAGCCTTGTATATTGAAGAATATCATTTTTGGAGAAAATCGGCTAAACGATTTAGCCGCTAGCGGTGTTCACAGACGGACAAACGAACAGTCAGAAGAACGGTCGGACGGTCGGACAGAAATTCACCGTTTATTCACGCAGCATTAATAACTTTCTACTCCTTGGTGAGAAAATAAAAACGTACAATTTTTAGTAGAAAAACTCTTATTACAGGTGGTAACAGGTGGCAACATTTGGTAACAAAAACGTTGATATGTCCAGCTGCTATATTTAGAAAAAATCTAACCAGTGGTGTCGCCACAATTCTTGTTTCGAGGTTTATTGATAGCGATAAATCTAATGACGGCAAAACGTCTTTCCGTCCGCCTGTGAATAACGCAGGGGGCTAAACGGTTCAGCCGATATTGTCCCAAATTCGATTTGATTGACGCCGCGGTTCCTTGATTTTAAAACCGAGATTTAACTTGTGAGGCACTTTACATGAAGCCCATGGAACATCTTTAAAATTTTCATAATAATGGCTCCAACTTTGTGATTAAATGTTGTTGTTGCATAGTGTGAAGGACGTTTAAGAGAATGATGCAGGTCTCATGTTCGTTGAAAACCTTCATTTTTGAAAAATGCAAAACTTTTTCGGAGTTTTAATAAATAAACTATTGAAGATAGAAATTTTTCCTTTTTGAAGAAAATCTGTCCCATACTTTGAAATAGGTTTCATCAATGTTTCCAAAATTTGAGTACTTCTCACGTAATTTTCATTGCAAATACGTGCAAGAAAGTACGTGCTATTATATGATTGAAAGTCCTTCTATAATCAACATTTCGACTATGGGATTTGAAATGGAAATCAAGATGTTCAAAAGGTACGTCAAATTCTGGATCCTCCACTTAGCCTCTCCACGTTTACAAGAAAACAAGTAATTTTATCAAGTCTCCGAATTGGCCATTTTCATTTGAGTCACAGTTATTTATTTAAGAAGACAAATCTAGATCCGCGTGAAAATTGGGGTGAAATTATGTACACATCTCATTTACTAGTTGAATGTCCTTTAACGAAAGATATCACGAAAAACGTATTTAAACTTAAACTATTAAATTCTACTCCGTAGTGTCACAAAGTTATTGAATTTCTTTGCGTTACAAAATTAGATAAATATATGTAGTACTTCTCGTATTGTTAAAAAATGTCAATGCTTGTAATATTAACAGTTTTTAATATTGAATGTTTGAAATTGTTAATAGAAAGGTAATCAAAAATGTACATTTTCTTATAATGTAAATTTGTAAATCATATTGTGAACGCTTATTACCACGAAGTTGCACAGCGATCTAAAATATTATAAACTAATTAACAGTAGGTGCAATTTAGAACCACTAGTTACTTTAATGTAATCTGTTTTTTCAAAGACATCTTAAAATACGGTTTAGCAAAATTTATCAAAAATACGACTTGCTTTTGCGTAATTTATGCCTGAAGTTAATGCAGTTTATATTTTTTCTAAAAATAGGCTCTAAATGTTTCCATAAATGTTTTTTGGATAGAGTAAAGGGCGCTTATAAATGACAGAAACTGGTTTTCGTTTGAACGCTGAGTCTGGAAGATTGCATAACATAAAAAAAAAGGGTTGGAACTACTTGTTTTGTAAGCGTTGGAAAAGCTGTGTAAAGCCATGCCAGTGGTGGTGTAACAGGAGCGTGGTTGGAGTGTTGTCTCGCATGACCTGAATTGGAATCTCGGAACAGAGAGATATTTTTTGTTTTTGGAATCGTTTTTGCAAGTTCACATAATAGTATAACATTGCGAGACTATTGCAAATAATGTGATAATCTGTGTTTGTTGTATCATCACTCGTTTACAGGTACGATGACGTGAAAATATCACGTTTTAATCTTCAAAATTAAGTCATAAAACAACAGTTTAATAACTCTCACTAAAGGATCATGATAACCTCAAACATTTTCCGGCTACTGCCCAAGGAAAACACCACTCATCTTGGTAGAAAGAAAAGGAAACTATAGGAATTTGCAGAAAAGAGATAAAAATAAATAAGACTTTGCAGGTGAAGAACGGGGAGAAAATGGACACAAAGTAAATAAATCAGAAGACGTTTTAGAACAATAATGTTAAGCAGTGAGATAATATTTACTCTTACTATTCCATTACACGATTGTTTCAGAACTTATATTAACGTGACATGAGTTTTGTCTTAAATTCAACAGATTATTCTCTGGATTCTTTGATGACAAATATTCCTGAATCTGTAAAGAAATATAACCCAAATATTAATACAGATATAATAATTATACAATAATTATAAATATACAATAATTAAAACACAGAACAGCATTACCCAATGTTCATTACCAAAGGTCTTATGGAACTAATGACTTAATAACTATAGGACTAATGACCTAAACCAAATAGCATGAAGACACTGTTTCAAGCGTCATTGAGATGAAAATGTGGCAATATTTCGAACGAATCCTTTTTCCTTCTTGATCGTTCTTTCAACTGCTCTTTTAACAAAATCTCTTCGAAAGATTACTCTGACCTGTGATGAATCATGAAATGAACAGACACACACCTTAATTTGTTGAATTGCGCTGTCTCTGCCAGTCACTTTCAGCGCATCGTCCCTCAGGCAAACGGATAATACCTGTGGTTAGCAGGGGCGTGATGGTTCAGAGAGACCTCCGGGTTGTAGATCTGTGGCTCATTGAAGGAAGCGACTCCTTGATGATCGGATTGGTCCATGGCGAAATGCTCGTCCTCGTAATCGTCCATGGGCGGTAGGTGTAGGGAGGGAGGGACTTCTTGCTGGCCAAAAGGGGCTACTTGATTGTAGGGCTGTGATTCTTGGGAAGGAGGGACTCCCTTCTGAGCATATGGTTCTACGGGGTAATACTCGTTCTCGTGGGCGTCAAACGGCGATAGTTGTTGGGAAGGAGGGGCACCTTGTTGGCCAGGATTGGCTAAGGACTGGTAGGACGGTTGTTGTAGGGAAGGATCAACTCCCTGCTGGCCAGGAGGGGGCGGGGTTTCGGAGTGGTCGGGCTCTTTAAACAGGGGATGAGACAGTTCGTGAAATCGATTAGGGCGCACAGCCTTGTGGTGCTGCTGCCCTGGGATTGAACCCCCATAAGGGGTTTCGGAGTCGGAGTCGGTGTACCACGGAGAAAAGTAGTCCATCTTGTTGCGAGCGGGCGTAAACGGAAAATTGGGATGTCCTTGCCCTGGGAAACGAGCGCCTCCCTGCCCTGGGGCAGGATCGGTCTTGTGGAAATAGCCCGTTTGTTGCCCTAAGTAAGGAGCGACGTCTTGATAAAACATACTCGTGGGGTTCCAGGTTTTGGGCCTCTTGACGTGTCTATTTTGGATCGACCCAGAATTCTTGGGCGAAGTGGAAGGGCCAGAGCCACTGGCGGAGTGAGCCAAGCGGTTTGGATGGATCCCGTACAGGTCGGGCCCGAGCACGCCTTGGTAGGGGTCGACGTAGGTCGGGGGGCTGGTGACCGGGTGGTTCCCGCCCGGCGGGTATCTCCAGCGCGAGTTCACCTGTGGCGCGTGCCCGCCGGCGCCGATGACCTGCGACTCCCGGTGCCGAGACCGTCTGGCCGCGCACACGCCCACCCACGCAGTCACCACGACGACCAGCAGCCTCATCGCTCCTTGCTTCGATCACTACTGGCTGAGCAAGTCGCCCCGCGGAGCATTTATAGCACGCGCGCGAGGGCCCTGTCGTGACGTCACATCGCTGGAGGCGTGCAAATGCCGGTGACATTTCGCCGCGATCGCTCGCAATCGCCGATACTATTGTTTAAGACTGATGAACTGTAGATTAGTGCACTATTGAAAGAAATGTTCCGTTTATTAGAGT